>CACRXK020000079.1:0-54150 GCA_902702795.2 Paramuricea clavata
ACATATATATATGTATATATATATATATATATATATATATATATATATATATATATATATATATATATATATATATATATATATATATATATATATATATATATATATATATATAGCAGTATATATAATCAGTATAGCCAGATTTGGATACAGCACATAATATACAGTGTATTTTATATTGATGACAATCACTTAGCCACGATAGCCGCGACTAAATGACAACCAAGATTAGATTGTATTAAAACCCATTCGATAGTAATTCTGTCTTTTGTTTAGGCTGTCCTGGGTTAAATAATATCGACTGCTCTGGTCACGGGACCTGTTTCAGCGCGCAGCGTGTATGTGAGTGTAATAGTGGATGGATTGGATCAGGCTGTCATATCCCTGTATGTCCCGGCTGGCCACAGTGTAGTGGTCATGGCAAGTGTGTTGTGACCTCAAATATCCCTGCATGTACCTGTGATGACGGCTGGATGGACGATGCATGTCAAACTAGGTGTCTCAACGGAACAGTGGTGAAAACAGTGGGTAATCAGGAGTATTGTGAGTGCAAAGATTGTTTCGGTGGGATAAGTTGTGACGTAGAGTGCTCAGGAAGAGGAATGTGTCTGAACAGTACCTGCGACTGTGGATTTGATGGATGGCGAGGGGCAACATGTGATGTGCTAAGATGTCCAGGGTGGGGAAGTGATTGCAGTGGACACGGAGTGTGTATCCCTTCATTAAGACAATGTACGTGCAACCCAGGCTGGAAAGGCGTGGGCTGTCAGATTCCGCATTGCGCCGGAGGAGGAAACTGTAGTAACCATGGTACGTGTGATGGAGAGAAATATGATCCTCCGGTGTGTACGTCCTGCGACCACACCTACTTTGGTAAAGGATGCGAGCGACGGTGTTTTAACGGAAGTGTGGTTACGATTACTGGCGATACGTCTGCGACAAATGACGAAGAGTGTCGATGTGATAAATGCTACAGTGGCGTGGACTGCGGTCAAGAGTGCAGCGGTCATGGCCAGTGTGAAAATGGAACATGCAAGTGTGATGTAGGGTGGCGCGGTGACACGTGTGGCAGGATAGGATGTCCAGGGATAGGGCAGGATTGTAGTGGACACGGAAGATGTCTGAGTTTCAATCAAGAATGTCATTGTGATAAGGGATGGAAGGGGATTGGTTGTGAAAACCCTGATTGTCCCGGGGTTCCTGATTGTAATGGTAAGGGTACATGTGATGGAAGTGTCGAACCACCACGGTGTGTAAACTGTACTGACAATACCATGGGTAGAGCGTGCGTGTTACCTTGTATACATGGCAATGAAGATCCGCCTAACAGCGCTATATGTAAATGTGATTCCTGCTACTCAGGCCAAGCCTGCGATCTCGGGTGTTCAGCACACGGCACATGCACAAACAACACATGTGTGTGTCAAGAAGGGTGGCAAAGCGATCTTTGTGAACTCTCGGATTGTCCTGGAGATCCTGATTGTTTCCAGCGTGGTGTGTGTATACGGGCATCCGAAAATGTTCTACCTGAATGTCTCTGTAATCAAGGTTTTGGTGGACCAGATTGTAGCAAGTTACTCTGTCCTGGGAATCCTCCCTGTAACAACCGCGGGAACTGTGTACTAAGTAAAGGTGACCGTATACCTCACTGCGCATGCCAGCATAATTTCGTGGGACAAGCCTGTGAACAATGTGCTCAGCGGTATACAGGAGCAAATTGCGGGGACTGTGTTTATGGATTTATTGGTTGGCCTATCGGATGCAATGTCAGTTGTTTCCATGGAAATGCATCTGGTGTGAGACAAGATAATTGTGTGTGTCACAATGACAGCAGTGTTGGTTACTGGAGAGGTAAAGATTGCGCAGTATGTCAAGAGGGCTGGGACCAACCTGAATGCACAAGCTGTGATCTAACGCATGTTGGAGAGAGTTGTGATATTTTATGTTACACTGAGCATGCGCAATACGAAGATCCGAGAGATGCAGGCTCTGAAAAGTTATCCGTAATACCTATATTAAGTTGCATCATCAGCCAATCCCATGATTATAATTTGGCTTGGTTTGGCTACCACAATAAAAATCCTCATAATGTATACCTCGATCCAGGACCTCTCAACTTCTTCAGCGCCCCCACGCCATCTATAGAGCCAGGGGGAGAGTTAGGATTTCTGGAAATTTCGTCACGCACCACAGAGCACACGAACCCAGTCATTGAGCAAGACCTTGGACAGCCAGGAAAGTTTCTACCTGGGGTGTACAAGAATGTTTTTGCAGTGAAGTAAGTTTTGGTCTGATAAGAATAGTGTATGTTGTGAAAGCGCTTTTTTATAGCCTGGTCAGGGACTGCAGAATTACGCAATATGTTGTCGAGCACTTGATTGTGAAAACCTAACGATAAACGATGCTCACTTGCTTTCGAATATTGCATAATTTGCATCGTTTTCTAAAGAGTACCCGCAGAAGAGGCTAGGTTCTCCATAGAAAACAGTCTGTATTGTCTAATTCTCGTAGATATTTTTGGGTGTTTACGATGCCCAGCATAATGTACGTACAGTCATAATGTGCGTTATCTCATTTGTGATGGCTCTTTTACGTTCATCTTGCCGGGTATTGATTTTCATCATACGATTTCAAGGTATATTAGAGGATATAGTTCGCTCGCAACTGCTTATTTGGGAAAATGCATTCCGAGGCACGCTATATTTTTCCTTGCTTTTTTAACCAATAATAATAGTGAAATAATTACCAATGTTACTTAATATGTAAGTTGTTTCTTGTTATCATAAAAAAATCAAAACATTCTTCTTAGAACGTACTTCTGACAGTAATAGAACATTAATTAATCTTTATAATAATTGAGAAATTCTATATCAAAATGTTAGATAAATCTAATTTCTTAATCGACATCTTATAATTCTTCTTTTAATTATAATATAATTATTGCTAAATTAAGGGCCTTCAACCAAAAGCCTGAAAGGGTTTCTTCAAGGTCCCTAGCCCAAACAAATTAATCATAATAATAATAATAATAATAATAATAATAATAATAATAATAATAATAATAATAATAATAATAATAATAATAATAATAATAATCATTACAGGTTCAAGAAGACAGTTCCTGTGGTGTGGGTATTAGAGTATCCAGTTTCTAACACAAGACATTTTGTTGAATATGATCCCAGTAATGTACAATATCCAACGTGTTCTGGAATTGAAAACTCAACACAAATAGTAAGTCATTCCATAACATTTATTTATTTTCATGAAAGACACATTTAATTATAAATAAACATATTAGAAGTAAATGTTTGGAATGCTACTAACAACGTGACAAAAATAATATGAGCTAAAGTTGCTGTGAGCAACTATCGCTGTGAGCTAAAGTTGGAACACTATGTACCCTCACAATGAGTTATTGCACTCACGAGAACATTAGAGATGTTCAGGTTTGACTAGCGCTACCATTAATGGTCTATTAACCAATCAGATGCGTTTCGATATATCCGATTAACCAGTCAGATGCGCCCTAAGCAAGTGAGAAGTAGCGATAACGGTAGTGAAAGTCAAATATGAACTTCTCTATTCTGTATGTTTAAGTGTTGATTTATATTTTAAAATGCGCAAATGAATAAAAAAGTAAACGGTCGAGCAGGGTCAAATCTCGAGTCTACCTAAGATGAAGTATGCCTACTTTTTTATTAATAGGAGATCAAACAGTGTTTATGCCGTAATGGTTTCTGGGATAGCAGTTGTGACAAAGAGTGTCCAGGTGGAGCCTCGTCTCCATGCAATGGTCACGGGGTCTGCAACAAAACAACTGGAATATGTGTCTGCGAACCTAGATGGCGCGGAAACTTGAATTGCTCTGGTTGCAGCCCTGGGTGGACTGGTGACGATTGTTCAGTTATCATCACCAGGACTTCTAACCTCAGCGCGGTCTGCACAGGCTATGGAGATGTTATAACACTTGACGGAGTTGGCTATAGTGTTGAGGGAACTGGCGAGTATATCATGTTTTCCTCAAATGATCTGGAAGTTCAAATCAACATCGTTCCCTGCTATCAATCTGAAAGGTGTATCAACGCTGTTGCCATGGCAACAATGACGTCAGTGATAACGATTCACGCACCATACCAAAATGGTGGTGACTCCACGTTATGGATTGACAAAGTGCAGTCATTCTCTCTCAAAACGTTGTTTAATTCAGATCAAAATACTTTCACCCTGGAAAGATCGTCCTGGGGAAGTTTCAAGTTCTATTCTGAGGACCTACTTCTGGATATCAGAATATTTGAACGCTATATTGACCTTGCTTTCATTTTAACCAACGCAAAATTGTGCTCACGCAGTAAAGGATTATGGGGTAGTTGTGATAGTAACACCATTAACGATTTCATCCCTAGAAACAGTTTCAATATTTCCCAAAATTTCTCAACTATCCACGAAATCTCTCAAAGTTTCATTAACACGTTTGTACGTTCTTGGAAAGTATTGGGTAATTCAGTCTCTCTTTTTATATTTAACACTGGTGGAGTAAACGAACCTCGTTTTAAAACTGATGCATTGTACTGTCTTCGTTTCAAAGATACAGGCATTACATCTAGAAACTTGTTTGTTTTGGCTGGTGGGGATATTACCATAGAAATGATGGTAAAATCTGATGGTATTGATGGTACCCTATTCTCGTATGCCACCACTTCGACTCTCGCTATAGTTGTCAAAACAACAGTAAGGATAGCTTATGGTTCCCAAGAGTTTGATACTTTCTTAAACCTGCAACAAAACCGTTGGAATCTGATCTCCTTGATTTGGCTTAAGAGAAACCGGATTATCCAGTTTGTCCTTATCGACGACTCGGAGAAAACACAGGTTAGGAATTTCCCAGTTAACAGCGACCAAGATATCTTAGCACCTGGCGGAACATTAACCCTCGGATATTGGTATCCTTCGGGAGGGGCGTCAGGAAGTACGACACCAGGAGGTTTTACTGGAGAGGTAGACGAAGTTCGTATATGGAACAAGCGAAGGTTAGTTACAGAGATAGTAAGTTCGCGACTAACAGTTTTAGATTGTACATCGAAGGATCTTGCAAGTTTGTGGCGGTTTAACGAAGGTCAAGGTAACCTGGCAACAGACTGCGTAGCAGGAGTTCGCTTCCAGTTCCCTGTGCAAGCGCAAGGACCAATTTGGGTTTACTCCAGTGCAAATTTGGAGCTGCGAAGTATTATTAATAAAGGCAACCTAACGTTGAATGAAAAGTTATCAGTGGAAACAGTATGTAAGGAAGAAATATTTGGCGCGAGTTATGGAAAACAATGCAATGTTTTGGACTCTAACGTAAAAATATTCTATACCATGGCATGTTATAAACTTGTTTTGGCCAGTGGAGAAATTACGGAGCGAGTTTGGAGCGTTTTTACATATATAGATTATTGTAAAGTGAGCCTCGGTGTAGATCAATGGCCTGGAGATAAATACTGTGATCAATTGGAAAAAATACAACTACCGAATTGGGTAAGCTTACAATGTCAAATGCACTGTAAGTTTGGAAGTACGCTTGGAAATGGCGACTGTCAATGTGAACCCGGCTTCTATGGCAAAATGTGTGACCAAGAATGCCCTGGAGGTTATGCCACCCCGTGTGGAGGATTTAGCGAGTGTAAAAAACTTTCAGGTACGTGTACATGTCCATTAAATGCAAACCTCAGTAGTGACTGCCGGAGCTGTTCACCTGGGTGGACTGGGGAGAAATGTTCTATTGCGATAACTAACAATGCGAGAAGCCTGGAAACGACTCCTGTGTGTCAGAGTTACGGTGGGGGACACTTTACGACGTTTGATGGAAGTAGCTACGACGTCAAAACCTCCGGGGAGTTTTATTTAATAAGATCAACCAACTTCATCGCACAGATCCGGCACGAACCTTGCATGAACTCGAGCAGTTGTGTAACTGCCATTGCATTGCGTCTTGGGAAAGTGAACCTCACGTTACGTGCGTCATACGAAGAGCAAGGAAAACCATTGCTGTACATTGATCAATACAAAACAGACTACACAGTACGGCGGTACGTTGAGGGAGGTTATGAGTTCAGGCAGGAACAACTTGGATTATTCAGAATCAGACGTGGAAGGGAGCGCGTGCTTGAAGTCAGAGCACAAGACAAGTACTTGAGCTTTAGTTTATTTAGTGATGTCAAAACATGTTGGAATATTTCTGGTTTGTGTTCGTCTTGTGACAACAACACTGCGAACGATTTTGAATCAACATTACGTAGAAGAAAGAGGTCAATAGACAATCCAAGACAAAGCGTTTCTACCTTTGTAGAAAATTGGAGCGTGCTTCCACCGAATTCAATGTTTGTTTACAAAGAAAGAGAACAACGTGAAATGTCGTCATCAGAGTATTGTCTGCAATATAACGGAACAGCGGTTGACACACGTGCAATATACGGGTCATTTACAACTAGTGAGAATGCAACATTTGAGTTCTTTGTTAAGATCGAAAAGCATGGTGGGACGATTTTGTCATATGCTTCAGTAAATACATTCGGGATTATTAATGATGCCACGATAAAGATTCAGTTTTCAAGTGATGTTATGGACACTGGGATACGGTTGACTGCTGGACAGTGGTATTGGTTGGCAATAACATTCAGCAGGCGTACTAGGATCATGCGTGTGTATTGTTTAGATGCTGGTGGTTTAATACGCCAGCGGACAATGCTTGTACCGTATGTCTTGTACACAAGTGGTGGAGTACTATCTGTAGGACATTGGCAAACCACAGGCAATGGTTCTACTGATGTTAATAGAAAACCTTTCTTTGGCTACATTGATGAAATCAGGATCTGGGATATTACTATTGAGGCCGCAGCTGTGAAGCAAAGTCGAGAGCGTCTTATTAAGTATCAAGCTACTGGTTTAGTCTCGCTGTGGTTGTTTGATGAAGGTGAAGGAACGATTGCGCATGACATAATAGGTGGCAACGACTTACGGTTGCCAGTTGAACCGACGGCTCGTCCGCGTTGGGTGTTCAGTTACGCCCGTACAAGTCCACCTGTAGTTTCCTACGACAATATACTCTGGAGCAATATAACATTGAAAACAGAAGCAGAAAATCTTTGTAAGAAGTTTATAATAGATACTTTGTATAATGGCGAGTGTGGGAATGTATTGGGGTTAGCGCACGCGCAATATTATTACACCCGGTGTTCGGATGATGTAAAAGCTTCTGGCGTGGTGACGTCAGCATTTCAGTCTATCGTTAGCTACGCAGATTATTGTCGAAACATCCTGGAACTAGAGACGTGGCCTCTTGACCGTTACTGTAATGAAATACCAAAGGAGTATGTGGGTGTTGTGAAAGGTCCGCATTGTAATGTCACGTGTTTGTTTGGTGAAGTCACGTTTGATGGTTGTGTATGTTATACTGGATATTGGGGCGAGAATTGCTCCACTGTGTGTCCGGTGGGTGCGATCACTCCTTGTAATGGCAGGGGAGTATGTAATTCAAATACTGGGAAATGTACATGCGATTACAACTGGCAGGGTAATGAGAACTGTACGACGTGCACCCCCGGTTGGGACGGAAAAGAGTGTAGTGTAGCGTTAGCAACTCATGGAAACGCGTCATCTGCTGGGTTAACTGGCGGACATTATCAAACATTCGACGGAATAAGGTTTACATTCTTCGCCACTGGGGAATTCAAAGTAGTACAGAGCACGGAAATTGTCGTACATCTTCGTCAAGTTCCGTGTCGTAACGGACGTTTCCGATGTATTGATGGTCTTGCGTTCTTACTGGAGAGCAAAATGGAGTTGATAATACTAGCCTCAGTCCCTGGAACAGGTAACACATTATTACTAGAGGTGTGCATCGGATCGGATTAGACGTTTATAATCCGACAATTGCCTAATGTCTAAAATCCGATCCGAAATTGTCTAATCCGAATCCGATCCGAGTTTGTTTTGATAAAGAATTCCAATCCGATCCGATGAATTCTTTAATAAAATAAATTTGTCATTCAAGTTGAAATATTTAACCAAATAAATATAAAAGCAAGAAATACATGTCAAGAAGCTGACAAAGTGACGTCCACTGTGAAGTATCAAACGAATAATGCAGCGACAACGGCGATAATGCTTTGATAAATGCATGGATAATTAATTCTTGCGATAATGCGTGGATAATTAATTCATTTTATTTCGGATATCGAGGTCCGATCCGAATACTAAACAACTGTATCCATCCGATCCGATATGAATATTTTGGTTCCGAAATCCGAACGAATCCGATCGGATTTGCACACCTCTAATTATTACTAAAGTGAGGGTTCTAGAATAACTAATAGGTTAAAAATGCCATCTTAATTAAACGTGTTCCAACGTAGGGTCGGTTATTTAAAACGTGTAACTACTTTTTAACTAACCGCTTGGTAGTTAAATCTGAAATACACAATTGTGATTGGTTGGTTTTCGCGCTAACTTGTTATACAGTTAACTTGAATACTTCTCATACAACCTGCCTCAGGAGTGAATGTGTAAAAAGTGATGTTTCAGTTGATGTGAATGTACGCTATGCAAACAGGAATAAGATATTATTTAGCCAATAGCAGGAAGAATAGTAAATAGTGCTGCAAACTTAATAACACTGTATTTTTCTTTCAAATACTCGTCTACAGAACATCCTGTATTTTGGCTAAACAAGAAGAGGCTTGAACTCAACGAAATTGTCACTTCAATTGAAGATAAGTTTACTTTGGTTCAAACTACATCAGTGACTTTGGAGTTACGATCACAACTTTACGAAGTCGTGATAAGAATAAGATTCACAGAGAGCGGACTGCAGTATATCATCGTTGCTCCGAAGGAGGTATGCGGGAATTCGGTGGCATTAGGTGGAAGCTGTGACGGTTTACGCAATAATGATCATATTGGCACCTCAGGAACACCCTTGGAAAACCTTTTCCGAGTTCTTCCTGCGCAAAGTCTGTTCTCAGCTGCGATTGGTTACAAAGATTTCTCAAATGTCTTAACTGGTGCAGAATATGCTTTGAAGTTTACCGGCGTGGGGATAACAACGGATATAATTGGTGAAGTCTTTACCGAAAGTTATGTGACTGTGGAGTTGCTTTATTTAAGTTTTGATGGAAGTGGAACATTGTTTACTTACAGCAAAGAAAATATTTTCTCTATTGTTTTGTCCAATGGAGAGTTTTGCTTAAGAATGAACGATATGGTTAATCACACAGGTTAGTGGGGTTTTTTTTCATTTAGTACCAATGCGTATTTAAAATATCGATTATCATGTCATCTTTGAAAGAAAAAGGTAGGGAACGTTACGATACACTCTATAGGATTCTCTACATCAGGATTCAATCTTGACTTGTAACATTCATACACGCTAAAGACACGAATTTCGACCACGTTCATTTTTCAAAACAACTTTATAGGTAATACTGTGTATTAGTAGCCAACTTACTACCTTCCAGACGAAGAGCCTTCAATCGATACATGAAAATGTTTTCAGGTAGATACATCCACAAAGAGAATAAACGCGCTGTTTCTCATATGTGATGGTCTTACTTGTTATACATATCCCTTTGGTAGACTTCACAAAGTTTTTTCAAATTATTTAGGAATAAAGACATCTCTGAACGTGTGGAATCAGATCTCTATTGTGTACAATCGTGCATTTGGACGTGTGTTTTTCCACCACATAAACAGCCAAGGACACGTGACTGTAAAGTCGATATATACGCACAGCAATATGTTTGCCGCCGGAAGTAAAATTGCTATTGGACAATGGATTCCAGGAGGAAGTGTAGTTGTGACTAGGTCACCAGGTTTCCGGGGAAAGATAGACGAGGTTCGTATCTGGAACAGGCAGTTCTCTGGAGCAGATATCAGATCTTTTTGGAGAGTGAACGTTCAATATTCTGCAAAATATCTGGCGGTCTTATGGAAATTCAACGAAGGACAAGGTATCGTGGTAAAAGACATTAAATCTCATGTTCACTTGTATATTCAAGAAGTCCAGCAAAGCGTTGAGTGGGTGTATAGTACGGCTCTGGTGACTATATTACCAACAGTGACTCCTGTTGCTACCAAGGAAATGGTAGAGTGGTGCACAGGGCATATTCTAAACTCCCCGGTCGGTCGGATTTGCCGAGGACTTGGAGCTCCGAGTCGAACTGTCTACTATCGCGCATGCTTAGAGGTGACGTCAGTGAGTGGTGACGTCATACCAGGTGTAACTATTGTTGTTGCTTATTCAGATTATTGTCAAGTTTCTCTGGGTCTAATCACATGGCCTGCACGCACACTTTGTAATTACCCATCATTCCTTGCCTCACCACATATTCCATGGACTGGGTCTGTTTGTCAACAGGCTTGTTACTTTGCTACAAGAACGGCATACCGCTGCACATGTTTACCAGGTTTCTACGGCTCAAGTTGTTCTAGTGTTTGCCCCGGTGGTATCACAAGTCGTTGCTATGGAAATGGCGCGTGCTCTCAAACAACGGGCCGCTGTACATGTAACTATAATTGGTATGGATCATCTTGTAATCGCTGTAAACCTGGCTACTACGGAATCGACTGTTCGTTAAACATCAGAGGCTTTATAGCCACAGGGAGTAAGACCTCGATATCTTTGTCAGGAAATGGAAATTTCATTGGTTTGAGTGGAGCTGCTTGGGTTTATCGTGGTTCTGGCGAATTCAACGCGATTGTATCTGGAAGACTAGGTATTAATGTTCAACTTCGGCAAGTAATGTATGGTACAGGTGTAAGAGTTCGCTGTGTTGTAGTTCAAACTGCGGTAGGAGTACTGGCCATTCATAGTGGAGTACAGACAGGAGTTACAATTACTCTCAATGGAAAGCCCATAGATTACAACAAACACTTTTCAATTGGATCCGGCTTTGTTTACCGCAAACGTTCTCACAATAAACTGGAAATCAGCGGACCTGAAGGCTTCACTATGCTGCTCTACTATAGACAAGTTTACTTTGGTGTTCAAATTACTATGGATAAATCATTCTGTCGCGATACTTGTGGATTGTTTGGAAATTGTGGGAACTCAAAAAATCTTAATTGTACATCAGCTGGGCTTCTGGAACGCTTTAACAAGTCAACGATACGTCAACAGGATGTTGATGAGTTTATCAACACGTGGTCAATTCCTAGAAATGAAAGTCAGTTCCGAGACGTTCTAGCGGTTGCTGACGAGACCAACATAATTACAGCAGCTGGCACGTGCTTGTTCTTTTCCAAGAATTCTCTCATTACGCCGCCATTTGTGGACGTGTTTCATGGAAATTATCTGACCATTCAATTTCATCTTAAAGTTAAAGAACTCCATACTGATGGGACAATCTTTTCGTTCGTCTTGAATACAAACTTCGCTTTCAGAATAAACGGGACTTTACAAATTCATTTTGGAGTAAAGATTTACGATACCAATATCTTTCCAGAACTGGACAATTGGAATCATATCACGTTTGTTTATCATCGTGTTGTTGGAATACTTGAGGTGTATGTTAGAAATTCTGTGAAGATATTGGTAACGAGAGCGATAAATATTGGGACGGGAGCTTTTGAACCCGGGGGTAAGCTTGCACTCGGTCTTTGGCAGGCTACAACCGGGGTGATCACCTCCCCCGGAGGGTTTGTTGGCTGGATTGATGAACTAGTGGTCTGGAATAAACGTTTTGATTCCGCCTTGATCGACAACTATGTTGGTGTTAGTATTGTGCAAGGTATCGAGGGTGTTGTAGGGTTATGGAAGTTCAATGAAGGAACGGGATGGATTGCAAGAGATCTAGTGGGATCCCTGCATTTTAATCTCCCCGGACCTCCGTGGAATTCACCCGTATGGGTGCCATCTGATCTCTTCATTACTGTACAATCTGAAGTGACATCTACACCAGTGACATCAGACAATGAAACAGTGTCACTTTGTGGGAAGATTTTTAGTTCGAAGTCATTGAATGATTCTTGTGGGCAAATGGATGGAAGAAAAGACTTTTCATACAAAGCATGTTTGCAAGATGTCCAGTCAAGTGGTTCCATTGACACTGGAAAGGACTCTGTGATGTCTTATGCTAGGGAATGTCAGGTCGCGCGAAATCTCACCAACCTCCCTGGAAACGACTTGTGTGACGTCTTCACTGACGAGCGTTACGACGACTTGTCAGGAACTGCGTGTGATATTATATGCATTTACGGCACCATCGAGAACAATACTTGCCGTTGTGATGAAGGATATTGGGGAGTCATGTGTTCACAAGAATGTCCGGGGAGTGCGTCCAATCCTTGTAACAAACGCGGAAAATGTGACGTCATTACTGGCATATGCACATGCGACTGGAAATGGCGTGGTGATTCTGGTTGTAACAGGTGTACTCTGAGGTGGGTGGGAAGTGAGTGCGCAATAGCTGTACCCAAGTCACTTCAACCAACAACCTCGGTTACTGCCGCGGCAGGATCGGGTGGAATTCTAATTGCAGGGGATGGGACAATATTCCGCCTGAACAACGTCGGGGAGTTTACGATTTTGAAAGGAGAAAATGTTGATGCTCAAGTACGTCAAGTGCCGTGTCGTAATGGAAAATCTTTATGTTTTAATGCTGTGGGAGTGTCGGTGAACTCTACCAGTATAAGTGTTCATGCCCCGTATGGAAATGGAGAAGATCCTGTTATCAATATTAATGGGACAGTTATAGATAAAAATGATATAAGTGACGCAGGTTTGACCGGAGTTAATATCACTTTCCCAGGTCCAGATGAAGTACAAGTTAATTATGGAGATAAGCTGGGAATTCGAGTAAACATCAATGGACAGCACATGACTTTAGAAACAACAATCTCGACTGCATTGAGCGAGAAACTTGGCGGGCTTCTTGGCTCAACATCTCGCAATACTACTACGTCTTCAAGTAATACATCCGTACCTTCTTTAAAAGATTTACTTAATGCGACTGATATCAACGAAGCTGTTCGTAAAGTGTTTGGGGTATCTCCCTCATCATCTCGGGTGATCATATTAGACAAGAAACGACACGAGACTGTTGTAGTTTACGCTGGAGGTTACTCCCTGTTTTTCAAATTCACTGCAATATTTTCAAAACCGGTTGTACACCTATTTATTGAAGATGTGATTACGTTTGAAATCATGGTAAAAATAAATTGTGCGCCTGCAATCTGTGGAGGACCCATCTTGTCGTACACTTCATCTCAGATGTTTTACATATCGACTTATTCCACCCTGAGAGTGATCGTCGGGACCCAGGTCTATGATACAGGTTTGCGGGTTGAAGTAAAGCACTGGAACCAAGTGACAATGACATTCTGGAGTTTGAAACTTGAAATGGCAATTTGCCTTACATTATCGCAGGGTACATTGCTCTGTAAGTCTTTCAAAGTCATCACAAATCCTTTCTTGGCCGGAGGAACTATTGCTATCGGCGCATGGCAACCTTCGCCTAGCGGTCAGCGTGGAGTCATGCCTACTACGACCTTCGTTGGAGAAATTGATGAATTTCGAACTTGGAACCGCGCATTTGATTATGCATTACTACAACAACATTGGTTAGTGAATCTAGCGCCTGATATTGATGGTCTGACTGGGTTGTGGAAATTCAATGAAGGAGTAGGAAGTGTAGTTAGTGATCTTTTGGGAAACAATCATCTGTATTTCCCTGGTGAGCCGTGGAATAAACCTGTATGGTACTACTCAGATCTACCGATCCCTTATATGGGCATTTCCAGGTCTAGTTTGGACAATAGTATTATCAACCAGCTGGCGAATACGTCGTGTTCCGGAGTCTTCCGAAGAGGTCCTTTGCTGAATTATTGCTCTAGATTACCTTCTATAATACGTGGACAGTATTATGATTTGTGTGTTGAATCAGTAACTGATACAGGACGAAATACCAGCAGTTTAGAAAGTGTCTTGCTATACTCAGACTATTGCATGAAAACATTGAATCTTCACCTTTGGCCAGCACAGTCTTTATGTAACAAATTCCCTGGAGAGGTGTTTCCAAAATGGATTGGTAAAAACTGTGACATTCCTTGTGTATTTGGCATGAAAGATAAGGATAATCCGGAAAAATGTAAATGCAACTTTGGTTACTGGGGAGTGGCATGTGATCAAACTTGCCCGGGCGGAACTAAGTCCCCATGTACGAACCATGGCACCTGTGATCCAATCTTCGGTAAATGCTTATGCGAGTTGGAGTGGACTGGTACCGACGACTGCTCCACCTGCGCCGCTGAGTGGACTGGGAGCGATTGTTCATTTGCCATATCAAAGGTGACTATAATTAGTGGTGGTATTCGATTCTCTGGTATGTTTGGTTTGTCATTATTTACAACTCTCGATGGTCACAGCTTTACTTTGAGCGTTATAGGAGAATATTACCTTTTCTATTCCGTACATGTGCATTTCTCAGTTCAAATTCGCCTTGTACACTGCTACGGTATTTCATCCTGCGTCAATTCAATCGCTTTCCGTACAGCTAGCCACACTTTAGTTCTACATGGTCCTTATACAACCAATCGCTATCCAGTTATATGGCTTGATGGCTCCCTTATCGATTTAGACCTCCATCACGTGACAACCTCAGTGTATGGCTTCTCTCTTCTGAAAGAATCGACATCCGTATATATCTTCGAGTATTCTACATTCAAAATATCCATCCGAGTGCGAGGTCGGTACCTCAATCTGGTATCAAAGGTTTCAGGTGCAATCTGTGATAATTCTTATGGTATACTGGGATCATGTAATAGTCCATTCCTGGCTAGTCTGGATCCTGGTTTCCCACTCACTAACTGCACGGATAAAAACGACACCTCTGTAAGGGAAAGTCTTACCGCCAATGTGTATGACATGAAGAATGTGACTTCCGAGGCAATCCGAAAACTGGTACGAAATCTCAAAGTTTATGCGTGTGACAGTCTCTTCGTGTATCGTTACGAGTCATACCACGAATATCGAAACTCTAATGCAGGATACGCGTTACACTTCCATCAAACAGCTATTGTCTCGGGATTAATACAGCAACCTTTTGAGCACAATGATATCACCATAGAGTTTTATATCAAACTCAGCAGCATTGGTGTGATTTTCAGTTACACAAAGTTCAAAACATTCGTTCTCACTGCCACTTCAACTCATTGCACTATATATTTTGGAGAGAGGAAATTCGTTACTAATATTGCAGTACAGCTAAACCATTGGAATCAAATTGCATTCGTGTTTAGGAAACTAACGTCAGTTTTACAAATTTACCATTTCGACTACCAAGGACAACTTACAAGACAGGATTTGGTTATAGGTGAGGACATTTTCCCACCCGGAGGGGTGTTAGCTATAGGAGCTTGGCAGCCCTCTGTGGATGGATCTGGGCCACAACTCCGAGATTACTTTACCGGGTATGTAGATGAATTTAAAATCTGGACAATGGCTTATCACCCTGCTGTAGTTAGCCAGACTTGGTTGAGAAATGTGGGTATAAATACAAAGAACTTGGCACGACTATGGAAACTTGATGAAGGTGAATATCTTATTGCAAGAGAAGATATAACAGAAAGTGTACTGAGTTTAGAAACATCTCCATGGCGAAGTCCCACTTGGGCTTACTCACAAATTGAACTTAAACCTGCATTACCTGGGACAGCAAGTACAACTCGTCCTTTCAACGAAACATTTGGAGAGATAGCCAAGTCATTCTGTACCGAGATTATTCTTGAAGGTCCTTTGAAATCATCATGTAAATTTATGGGACCAGCAGTATCAACGTATTACTTCAAGGCTTGCGTGAGTGTTGTTATGAGAACAAACGATGTTGCAGCATCGCTGGACATAGTAATCGCATACTCCGATTATTGTCAATCTATTCTCGAGTTGTCCACGTGGCCCGCGCGAATGCTGTGTAATAAATTCCCTGGGAAGGAGTTTCCGATATGGTACGGAAGTCGGTGTGATAAAAAGTAAGTTCTGACTTAAACATTGTGGTGTCTTCCCGATTTTAAGTTCTTTGAATGTTTGCATGGCGATAAAATATAATTGTTTTTGTTTGTGGAAACACCACGTAAATTTATTACTGCAAAGCTTTCGATCCGTAAGCCCGGATCTTCATCAGTGCTAATAATATGTGACTTGTTTAATTCACACGCTCCTTTTATATACAAAAGTGTCGTGTTCTTCCCGATTTTACCGAAATGTAGCGCAAGTATGTTAAAATTAGCTGCAACTCGTATTCTTTAGCGAGCTGGTAACACAGTGGTTTGTACTTGTGCCTTTCACCTCTATGACCAGAGTTTGATTCGTGCAATATCCAGTTGTCTGATTATAATTCTAAGGCCGTTTTCCACTTCACCCGTATCGTAACATAACGTACCGGTGTGCATGCGCAGCTTGAAGATGGTTTTCAAATTTACGTACTTCCGGTTGATTCGCGTATTAAAATAAAAGTTCGTCGCAAGTCAACTTTTTAGCGTACTGCAGAAGTATTACCAATCAACATTCACTAAATTTTGAAATTTAAAATTTGTTTTGATACGTTTCGGTGCGTTGCGCTTGAAGTGGAAAACGGCCTTTACATTAATGCTGTGCGAAGCTTTCCGCTTCACTCTGTCATAAACGGCAGATTTACTCGAGGAAATCCAATCTTCCTACATCAAAACTGGCCAATTAACCGAAGTCACAGAAGGCAAGGTGATTACAATCCTACAGTCACTGAATCAAAGATGAAGTGACCATAGGCTTGTAATAAAAAACTTATTGAAACAAAACAAAAGCGAAAAATTTGGTGACAACAGTATTTTGGAAAGGTTCAAATACACAATAAAATGGCTCTAAAAGTATATCACAACAAAATCTTCGCTGAACATGACAATATAAATGAAAGGAAACGAAGATTTACGAACGAAAAACAAAAGTGGCTGGGTTGTGCGGAATAAAATTCACATGTCAATTTCAGCAGCAAAAATACCCTGGTTCCAGAGCCTCTTAAGAACGGCGAGGCAAAATAAATACGAGATGAAAGAGCCTCTGGTCAAATCGATTGCGAATCTCACTTCCATACCTAATTAAGTTCAGGACTTGAACCTCGCATGTGATTAGCTGTTTGTAAAAACATGTCAAACCGGTTTGGAAAATAACCAAATTAATATTAAACTAATTACAGCCTGCTAAATGTAGCAATGATTTTAATACTGTATATTAGTATAATTACATAGGTGATTATTGAAAATTCTCCACGCTGATTGGTTGCCGTTGAGGTGATTATTACGCGATAATCACCTAAGCGATTTTCAAAATGGCGGCCGAAGCCGTTTTGTCAATTAAATGACGAAGAAATGTGCATTTTTAAATTTCTTTCCAAATAATCACCTATGAAATTATACTAAAACAATTATTCACCTCAGGCTCGGTGATTATCGTGAATAAAAACCTCGACTTCGTCTCGGTTTTTATTTACCGATAATCACCTCGCCTTCGGCGAATAATTGTTAATTAATATACAAACCGGTTTGACATGTTTTTACAAACAGCCAATCACATGCGAGGTTCAGATTCTGGACCTGATCAAGTATGGAAGTGAGATTCGCAATCGATTTGACCAGAGGCTCGTTCGCCTCGTATTTATTTTGCCTCGCCGTTATTTTGCCTCGCCGTTCTTTAACAGCCTCTGGAACCAGGGTGAGCAAACACCCGAATGTGGTAAGTGGCCTTAGATTATCAGAATTTAGAACTACTACTTCTGGAAATTTTGGTAAATGAAAGCGATTGATTGGTTTTAAAATTATTAACTCAAATATTCTTACTTTAAAGGTGTTATAACCGAGACTATAAAGCATCAGCTGTCGAATGTATCTGTCGACGAGGTTACTGGGGCTCAGAGTGCCAGAACATATGTCGCGGAGGAACATTGCAGCCTTGTAATGACCATGGAATTTGCACCCCAACTACAGGAGAATGCCGTTGCTATGATAACTGGAGTGGATCACGTGATTGCGGTTTATGCGCAAGGAATTGGAAAGGAGTCGATTGTTCATTGGCTGTTGTTAGACATAGATCATCAGTCCATGCGCATATATTTGCTGTTGTTGACATCACAGCTCACTATGTGACATTTGATGGTATGGCATTCCATCTTGCTGTGGTTGGAGATTATTATCTATTCAGAACACGTCTGTATATAGCTGATTACGTCACAGTTCAAGTCCGTCATGCACCTTGCGTATCACAAAGTGTATGTATCGTAGCAGTAGCAATCAAACTGTCGAGCACACATCTTGTCATTCATGCACCAAAAACAAACCAAGATCAACCTTTAATTTGGATTAACAATAAGCAAGAAACCATCACTCAGACTCGGTTTGGAACGGGCAATGCTGAATTAGTGATAACCATGGATGCTCCTTCTATATACACCATAAAACACAAGGATGTGTTTTATTTAGGAATTCATGTCATTGGTAATGCTCTTTCATTGAATGTAGATCTTAACAAGTCTAACTGTAGTGCGCATGGAATCCTGGGTAACTGTGACGGTGACCCTGAGAATGACTTGCCTCTTGGAAACGCAAGTGTTGTCCTTGGCAACCAAAGTATTGCTATTGGTAACGTAAGTCAAGGAGTGTTAAACAACGATTTGGTAAAATGTTACGAAGTTGATATTAAGGACAGTTTATTTGTTGTTGTCGATAGTTTATACTTGAGAAGAATTTTGTATAGTGGTGCAAGGTACGCTCTGCATTTCAACCAAAATGGAATAATTTCACAAGCGTTGTTGAAGACATTCAAAACTGGTACAGACGTCACAATAGAACTGCTTTTCAAACCATTTTCCAATGGAACTGTATTGTCTTATGCTTACTACAAAACGTTTGGAATAATAATACATAATACCCTTCAGCTCGAATTTGGCCGCGCCTGGTCTAAAGACACTGGGATCTACATCGAGGTGGACAATTGGTATCACCTATCAATCACATGGTATCAAACTCTTCAGTTCCTTGAAATATACTTAATTACGACAAACGGTGTTATTCATCGAAGACAGTTTAACATCTCGGAGAATCCATTCCGACCGGGCGGCTTTCTAACTCTCGGTTATTGGGAACCTTCACCTGGTGATACGGAAATTCGTATTCGCAATGGCTTTACCGGAGTAATCGACGAATTACGAGTATGGCATCGAGTGTTCAACCCTGTAACTATTCAACAAAACTGGAGAATGAATGTACTTCCAAATACACCATCTTTATCTGGACTATGGAAATTTAACGAAGGTTCGGGAGATACTGTTTATAACCTAGTTACCACCGAACATTTCTACCTACCATCAAAAGTATGGTCCCCGGCGATATGGATTCTCTCTGATGCAGATATTGCATTGAACTTGAGTAATGTTAACCAACCTTTCGAGAACCATTTTCTAAATCAAACATTGCATGATTCGGCTTTAGAGTGGTGTAAGGCTCTGTTCTACCGCGGACCTGTGGACAACTATTGCAAAAATCTTGGAGCAATTGTGGAGTTTTATTACTTGACCTGTGTTCAAGCCATTGCAAGGACCACCCAATTGACGTCAACGCTATCTGTTGTAGTTCAGTTCTCGCACTATTGTCAAAAGTCTTTGTCGTTATCCAACTGGCCAGCACGAGAGTTGTGTAATCACTTTGGAGATACCAAGTTTCCTTACTGGATTGGTGAGAGATGTGACGTACCTTGCCTGTTTGGAAACAAAGATCCTAAGAATATGAACAAATGTCAGTGTTACCATGGTTATTGGGGAATTGACTGCTCAGAAATATGTCCAGGTGGGTACATCAATCCTTGTCATGGGCATGGCGTGTGTAACCCTAGTGATGGCGTGTGCACTTGTGACGTCAATTGGAGAGGTGATGCCATGTGTTCAGCATGCAGTTCTGATTGGTTTGGTGAGCTATGTCAATATGCTGCCACAAAACATCTCATATTTAAAACATTCTCTATCGCCTCTATCAAAGGTCAAGGATACTTCACAACTTTTCTCGGAATTTCGTTCTATCTTCCGAGTTTCGAAGAATTTTACCTTATTCGGTCGACATCGTCGCAATTTGCCGTCCAACTTCGTCAAACACCGTGTATGCATCGTAACTTGTATCAACCGCTGTGCACGACGGGTATCTCCATACGGTTCAACGTTCACCTGACTGTCACGATCAGATCACGTGTGACTAACATAAACATTTATTATCCTCTCGTGTGGACCAATGGGAAACCTATTATAGTTGACCATGTAACCTACTTCAGTGTAAGCATACGTATGACAAGAATTACACTGAACCGTTACGAAATAACTGGACCAAATGGACTGCTATTTATACTGACTGTGGGCCAAAGTCTTTCAATCCATCTTCGAATACCAACATCACTTTGTGAACGTTCTACTGGAATCCTTGGTCCTTGTGAACAGCGCTTATCTTACCAAAATACGACTGATATTCAAGTTCTGAAGAATGCAATCACAAACGGAACAGTTGGCCAAACAGAGAGCTTATTTGTCTACAAACATGAAAATTTTCATGAAATCAGACATGTTACTGGGGCATGGTGTAATCTGCGCATAAACGATAGTCATATTGTTTCAGACACCTTGTTGCTAGGTAACCATGACGTTATCACAATCGAGATATTTGTGAAGGTCAAGAGTTACGGTGGGACGTTATTATCGTACGGTAAAGAAGAGTACCTAAGCCTTACAAACGAACGAGATATACGTGTGGTGTATGGGTCGGTGGAGTTCAGAACAGGACTAAGACTTAGTCTGAATAGTTGGTCACAAATAACGTTGGTATGGATAAAATCATCATTTGTGCTCCAAGTTTATTATCATGATTATCTCACGTCGTTTGGATTGCCTCTTCTAAGAACTTACCAGTTTAATTCACAGATATTCGCGAGTAAAGGTAAGAATGGCATTGAACAAATTTTCATCTCTTTTCTCTTTTGAGTGCTGGAATCGACCTCAAAGGCGTACAAATGTACTCTTATTACTTTTTGATTCTTTCCCCTTCCTTAATCACTTTATTACCTTTCCCCCTTTCTGCAGGACGTCTTTACATTGGTTCATGGCGTGCAGGAGAAACACCAACAGTCGATGTCCCAAGAGGAGACTTTAGTGGCGACATAGATGAAATTCGTGTCTGGAACAGACGATCAATTCCTGATCTGATCAAACGTCACTGGAATATCAACGCTAAAGCCACACTACCTGGCTTGTTGCATCTCTGGAAACTTGACCAAGTGCAAGGATCCATTGCAGTAGACGTCATCTCAAGAAAAAAGCTATATCTCCCGCTCTTCAATAAACCTTTCTGGGATTTCTCAGACCTTCCAATTCCAAGAAACAGTTTGGATAACAAAGCAGTATTCCCGAACTCTACACTCCAAGTCCTTGCTGAAGAATTTTGTCACTCTGTTATACTAGCTGGCCCTCTTTACGATAACTGCCATGCTCTTGGAACGGCGCTTGCTGGGTTTTATTACAAGGTGTGTTTACAGGATGTTGCCTCAATACAAACCGTTGCTATATCAATAGAGGCAGTGATTGCATATGCCGATTATTGCGAGGATGCCCTGGATCTAGATTTCTGGCCTGCTCGTGAGTTATGCGATCTTTTCTCCACCAAGTACTTCCCGTATTGGATTGGACCTAAATGTAATACATCTTGTATATTTGGAAGACCTGGCATACAGAATGGATCCTTAGTCTGCGCCTGCGAAGATGGATATTGGGGAGTAGCGTGCGATGGACTATGTCCAGGAGGACTATGGGATATTTGTAGCAGTCATGGGACATGTGATCCCTTGAATGGCACATGCTCATGTGATCCAAGATGGAGGGGTGACATCAAGAACACAACTTCCGGTAATGTGACTTTGTCCCCAATGCCCTGCTCGATGTGTACCTCAGGATGGCAAAATCAGAACTGTTCAATTGGTGTTGAAACTGAATACTCGAACTCAAGCTTCCTCAGTGATACAGCCATTTGTGTAGCATTTGGTGACCCTCATGTGACTACATTTAGCCGAGCTAGTTATAATCTGGGTATCACAGGGCCGTTTCAGGCATTCAAATCTCGATCTAGTGTGATGGACGTGTTGCAGGTACCGTGCGAAAACTCAGCAAGATGTAGGAGAATACGGGAGATCGCGTTGTCATCTCAATCTTTCAATATTTCAGTGAGAATGTCAGATGTAGGAGAGGTTTTCACCAATCTCAGCTCTAACATGGTGCCTGATACTACTTTAAGGTAACTTTTCGTTTTTTACAATATTTTGTCTGTTAGCCATACGGCATGTTCTAAACTTAATCCCCGAGCCGACGGCGCGAAGCGCCGTGCGAGGGTACTAATTCCCCCCGGCTATTTACACCTGGGGAAACGAAAGCATTAGCCAAGTCTAAAGTTCGTCAATGAGCGCGGGCGTGGGTTACCGTGAGTGGTTCGGTGGGTGGTCATCCTCACTGATCTCAAAAATATGGCGGACTGTCATGAATAGCGGACACTGATTGGTCCAATTTAAAGTTTGCATTATAACGACTGTCGACTGTATGACGACAGCGAAATAGCAAACATTTCTTGATTTGATGATTGATAAATTTCTTGCAAATATATTTAATTTTTGCTCGCATTTTTGCAAGATTTTGTAAATTTCAAGAAAGAAAGGGCGAAAGAATCGGCTAAAAGAAGGGAGCCGACGTCAACGAAGGTAAGTTTGTTTTAAATATTGATTTTATAATTGCTTTAAAACCCGACGGCCGCTTTGGCCCTTTGGCTTTGCGTATATGAAACAACTAAACAAGACAGCATATAATTTCAGTGTATTAATAATATTGATTCCCTTTTTTATTAGGCCTATATTGAATTTTTTAAATAAAAAAGAAAGCAAAGTTATTTGCATGCGAGAATTTGAAATCATTTTATTGCAAACTCAAAGTTTATCGATAAAGCATTTTAATAACTAAAGGCAGTTTTAATAGTTTTATAAAGAACATTTTAAAACGTTTTGCGAAGCTTTTGTGGTTGAATTTTACCTTAAATTGAAGCTTATATTACGTATAATAACATACCTAACATATATATGTTGGGAAATTGATAATTTTGTAATTAAAAGTGATATTTTTAGGCGATTTTTCATTTGTAAGAATATTCTTAAAAAATTATCGTGTTACCATGACAACAACTTTGGATACTTCATAGATACTTTGGATACAGCAAGGCGAGGGTTTCTGCATGCATCATGTATTTTCTAGTCTAATACAGTAGACACTAAACACGAAACGCGATTTGAGAAATTCGTGGGTGTCAATCAAGGGTGTCAATCGCTTCCCTCTCCTAGCCTCGTACCCAGGCGCTTTGATGTGCTAAGCGGCAGCGTGACGCGCGCGTGGGAATCGAGGTGCGGCGCGCGTCACCTGTCCCTCTTTATGGATATTCATATAAAGAATTACCATAATTTTTGCTTATTGGGAGACTCCGTTTCCTCCCTTTCAGTAATCACTGAGCATTTATGAAATACACAACAACGGCAACTTCCTATAAATACGTTTCGACTGATTCATTGAATCAAGCGTTTCGACTGATGCATGGAATCACTTCTCGTGATAATTACAAAATAGTTGAAATGAAACGAAATGAAAGTTACCGTTTATTTTATGAAGTAATACGAGCAACAAAATCATACCGAGAAACGAATATATTGCCCAAGATTCATAACTTATCCTTGGCGCAAAAACCTTCTGAAATCAAAAGTGCAGAAGACAATCATTTAATAACATTTCTCTTTTCCAAGATATTCAACTTCGTGGCAAACAATCAGTGAAGGAAGATATCGTTGGTTAGATCGAAATCGTTTGGAAATCACGGACAAAGATGAAACTAAATTGACAATACTGGCATACTTTGACACGTTGGCCGTGGCTGTTGAAACATCAAGGAGACTGAACACCAGTGAGCGGGGAATATGCGGATCATCGGATGGAGATTGGGAACAAGATATCATTGAAACATTGAACATGACGTCATTAAATGGGACTGCAATCCAATCAACGCTTGCCAATTTAACACAGGCCAAGCATGATGATTATATTAACAATGTGATACGAGTGAGAGATACCAGAATGATTACAGGATATGCGATGGCATACAGGACAGGTGGTGGATATATGTTGAGTCTGGGGATTAATTACTTATCTTTAATCCTTGACTTTACTTACCCTGTGCTTTCTGAGGTCAGCATTGAAATCTGGGTAAAGTTATCTGTATATGAAACAGCGATGACTGTTGGAACAGTTCTAAAAGGAAAACGGGTTCTGTACAGTATTGTTCACCAAGGAAGCAACTGCACTGTCAGGTATAACAATGAGATAGTTATTACGTGGGGTTCATATGAAATAAATACTGGATTAGTATTGAAACACTCTCACTGGACGCATCTCTCTCTCACTTGGAGAAACAGCGATGGACGACTTGTTATGATGCTGGCAAATATTGACAGACAAAGAGAAAAATCGATACACTATGGTGTCTGGGTCAACCATTTCTTTTATATTGATAAAGGAATTTTCTTCGGCCATGACGAGAAGAACGAACTTTTGAACATTGAGCTTACTCTGGAACTTGATGAGCTTCGTGTGTGGCAGTTTGCCCGTAAAGACGAGGACATTCTTAAAAACATGGCGGACAAGATACATGGCTACATTGACGGATTGCTCATGTTTTGTGGGTTTGATGAAGGATATGGCACTACAACGAATGGGACACTGTACGCACTTTATAGTGACAACACAACAACATCTGGATACTACCACCGTGGGAACAAAACCCAAGATAAAAGAATTGTATACGAAGTTAAACCCCGAGGTGTGAATCCACTGTGGAAACCATCAGGCGCACCTTACCCGAATTTGGGTGATTATGAAATCAACTTTGAGTCAGATGATTTGCAGAACGACACCAAAACTGAATGTTACAAATTGTTTTATACTGGAAATCTGTATAAATACTGTGGCGAAAAGCTTGTCACACAAACATTGTTTTATTACGAAGCGTGTCTAATGGATGTCGCTCATTCTGGGGACATACAGCACACTAAGATCTCCGTGAGCATGTTTGCATTTTACTGCCAGAAAGTCTTGACCGTCCCATCCTGTCACTTGCATGGTTTCTACGATGGTTTTCCGGCGTGTGAAGAAGAGCCTGGTTTTGACGTGATTCTTATCGTTTCAATATGTATCGGTGTTTTCGTGTTCATATTGGTGACAGTTCTTTGCATTATTCTGTTGTGTCTGAGACGCCGACGAAAGAAGAAATCAAAGGCCAAACACAGACATGGCAGAGGGATTGATCTCAAACGTGTGCCTTCGCCAGATATGTATAGAGATGTTGGGGATGATGATAATTTTGGTGAATTAGGGATATCAGATGAATTACCAAGGTACAATTACGGATTACTTGAAGAGCGTCACCAGGCTGATGGTGGTGAAAGGATGAAAGAAAGCTCATTTTGAAATTGAACTGAAGAAAACGTTTTTGAACATTTTCCAAAAAGACTTTGGAATGATATATTATATATAAACGGTGCAAATTTTGCAACATAATGCTTAACGAGACCGAATTTGTGTAGTTTACTAGATTGCAAGACGTCTGATTCAAAATATAGTCTTCAAAAGGCAAAATAATTATCATTTAATAATCGTAGGCACTACTTAATAATTTTGTTAATCGTAGATCAGTAAAAATAATTTTGCACAGCAAAGCACCAGTAGCAGCGTAATACTAACTGTAATTTCACTTTACTGACAAAGTTGTTAAAATTTAAGTTTGAATCGATTTTGAAAATATATCTTTTGCACAAATAATTTGTCCATATGCTGAATATTACCATGGATCATATCCATTATATTCTTTTAACTATCCATGATATTACAAAATCAAATTTGTTTCAAGAGAGGTGGCCTGCTTCTATTTTTGCGCGTGTGACTGAAGCGTACTTTTAAATGTCATTAACGGGCACTGACCAAGAATAGTTTTATTTATTTTTTGACAAACTTTTGGTAGACTCAGTCTACTGACTGTTGTTTAACTGAGCAGAACCGTCGACGTTTCGAGCCGCAAGGCTGGTCGTCGGGAAGTTAGTGAAAGATACCAGATAACTTCCCGATGAAGGGCTAGAGCTGTGCGCCGGAGTGCCGGAGCTCCGGCATATTTTGCCGGAGCCGGAAAACTCAGGCAAAAACTCCGGCAAACAAAATTATGAAAAATTATTTCATATTTCAATGAACATTTGGTATTAAATGGAAAAATTAAGTTGTTGTTTAGTAATAAATTACTATTATAAGTTGCTTTACTATTACTATGTTGTTTACTATTAATAGTGTTGTAAAAAGGTGTTTAAAATAGATAAATTCTGAAATTACACTGAAATACTTTCGCCTGCTTCCACTTTTAAATATGAAATTTCCTTAAAAAATTCTTGCCGGAGCCGGAGTTTTGACTGCTGGAGCTAAAATAACCGGAGTTTGCACAGCTCTATGAAGGGCATTTGCTCGAAACGTTGATGTTTTGCTTATATTTTCAGGTACAGTGGTTGTATCTCAATCTGCAGCCGTCTGTTATCGTCGCTACGGACGCTACCTACACTGGCACCGACCGTGAAAAAATTCCGTCAGCGAAGATCTTTACGATTACCGTCTATGTTCTGTAGGCTACGAAGATCTACTGTACGCTCACAATTATGCTTTTCTCTGACCGCGCTTTATCCATACTCAACACAATATGATTATACCAGCATTTTAGCATAGGAAATAGGATGGTTCGAGCGCAATTTGGATAAAACATGCACGAGTGAGTTTTCAACGACGATCAAAATAGCATGAGTCCGCAGGATTAGTGCAATTCGAGGTCTTTGAAAAACTCACGATCATGCATGATTATCTCCTCCATCCTTCAACATTAAGATCTTCTTGAATGGGCGGAGCGTATCGACCGTATCAAATATTTGGTATCAATATCGGCCCAACACACACAACAAGCAGCGGTAAGTTGTTTTTGAGTTTTTTCTCGTTTTGCCCATTTTTGCTTTTACCTAATTTCGTAGTATTTTTAATCGAACAATATACATATATATACAGTACTGTACTCAGTAGGTTCAAAAAGGGACAACATGGGTGGATTGTCATACAGCATTCATGTATTTAAGTTAACAAAACTCGCCAGTTTAAAAACAAATTTACACCATTACTCAACAACGAACTTATACCGACAAGATTAGAATCTTAATGTATAACGCTGACATTACATCATATACATCTTACTCTATAATTATACTGGATATGCATGCATGCATGCATGCAACCTAACAAATACAGCGCTTCTTTTTATTTGTTTGTTTCTTAATTGTTTGTCTCCTATTTTTGTCTAAACCTGGCATTCGTTCGAAATATCGTTGTCTTGCAATTTTCAGGCTGTTGAGGTTTACTCAAACGAGAAAATTTAAAACCAGATTGTCGTGTAAGTTCTGCCATTCATGGCCAAAGTGCACCCACTGATCATGATGTGTATTACATATTAATGGTATCACCGATACCAATAGGTAAATTTGCGCCAGCCTGAAAAATATAATTGAATGCTATAAAATCGGTAGGCTCATAGTCATATACCAGAATTTGCAGTATTTTTGTTAATTTCAGGAAGTTACTAAATAAATTTAACTCCAGAGGAGTTATTTTGAACTTAATTTTACTCCACATTTGGAGTTAAACTCTCTTGGGAGTTCAACAGGGTCGTGCAGGTTATTTCTTCATCGCTATTTTGCATGCATATACATGGAATATTACCTATTTACTGCGTCCTTTTTTGGTTTTGGTTACCGCCACGGGATTATTGAACTTTCTTTTCAGCCTCTTATCATCTTTCTCGGATTTCGATGGTAAATCCTAAAGGAGATTTAAAAGGTCACAGTTAATAATCGGTCATGAGAATTTTAACCTATTAAGTCACCATATGTCATTAGCATTATGTCATTAGCAAGTTAAAAATATTTCTTAAGTTTTTAGTTTTTGTTACAAGGGAATTTAATAATGTATTTTCTTCTATTCCTAGTGTTTCTTATACACATAAAACCCTGGAATACAAAAGCTTAGTACGTCAATGTACTGTACACATATATTGTAAAAAAGTTCTTATTTTGCGGACCAGACCTTCGAAACACCGACGTTCTGCTAGTATTTTTCAGGTAGTTGTACCTCTCAATCCGCAGCTGTTCGTGTTATCGTCGCTACCTACACTAGCAAAGACCGTTCGAGATCATATTAAAGATACCTGTATATAATTTACCTTTGAATCCTGAAATTTCTTAAGATCCCCACTAAACAAAACCTATAGTATAGTATAGTAGAGTCAAATAAATCTATTTACAGATTTACAGAAACCAATAAAAAAGCAACCAAAAATTGATATTAGCAAATTTAAAATATCTTAGTTTGTCAGAATATACCTATAGTATTTAGTAATTATACACTGTTTCTTTTTTAAATGCTAACATTTTAATTAATAAAATATCTTCGTCCATTTTTGAAATAAAAGCATGTAGTAAGATTATGGTAAAAAAAATTAAAATCAAAACGCTTAGACGTTTTGAGCCCATTATTATATTATTAAATTTGTCAAATGTTTACACTGACATTCATATCATGGGCGGATTTACTGGGGGGGAGGTTAGGGGGGTTAACCCCCCCCCCCTAGAATCTCTCTAACCCCTCTAATAAAGTGTTCAACTCCACCAAGATTTCGCTTCACCCCTCCTATTTTGTGTGAAAGGCTTTAACTCAAACGCCTAACCTCTGCCGAAGCTCACTGAGTAGTGCCGCTTGCACCCCACCATAAATTTTTCTACCCCTCCTTTTAAATAAATGAAAATCCGCCCTTGATTCATATACATAACATGTTACAAGAAAACGTGCGTGACTGGGATGAGGAACAGGACTTTCGTCCCAATTAATACCTCACTCCTTAACTTAATGTTTTGTTTCAAGTAGTTCAGACAAAATGCACAACTTACAACCCATTGACGTATAGTACTGCATACAGTACATTATAGTATAGACGTCATAGAAACTTACAGAATTAGCCCAACCAGCATATTTCCCAAATAGTTGACGAAAATGATCTCCTGAGGAAAAAGATTATGTGTTCTTTTAAAAATACCATGGGCATTAAGATGAGGGTAGGGAGTAATTACAGAGTTTACAGAGAAGATGAAATCATACTGATTCATATTGTCTAGTCTCCAATGCAACAACCTCTGCCAAGATTTCTATTTTTACCATGCAGTTTCTTAAAAGTTGGCACAGTCGCTTTCTTGCAGACGTTTACCTCACTGACAAGAGACCAACCCTTGTACAGGGTAAGTTCTACTAATCGTTGCTGACATTTGTTAAACCCTACAATCCACCCTGCGCATTTGTCCTTAACATTTCCATTGAGCCACACACATCTGAATTCGAATCTCCCCAAAAATTAAGTAGTTACCTATTGCTTTGTAAGCTTTGTTTGTCAGAGATTTGCTTTTCTTCAAATCAGGGATATTATAATCCCTACAAGATATCTGCCATACATGTGTATCAACAGGAATTGCATCAGTTTTGTCCAATGACATGAGACAAACACAATCAGCCACTTTGGCTCCAACGCCAGGTAACTCACATAAAGCTGAAACAAAATAATCATTGAGTATACAATTTTAAAACAGGAAGAATTGAATATCAACTAAGGAAGCTGGCTTGAACAGACATATTGTACAGTGTTACAGGTACCAGTATACTGTAGTTTCTACGCATTAAGTTCAGTGTATGTGGTAAATAAAATAGTAAATAGATGATCTAGGCCTGTCGTAGTTTCTTAGGACAGTTCAAATTCAGCAGTTCACAAATACTTTAGTATGTATAACTTGTAGTTTTTATAAAAATTATCCTGGTCTAATGTTTTTGTTTTTCTCTGCTCTCATGTGGAATAAATAATATAACACATGTGGTAGGGTTCCAAATGGCATTTTTCTTGTGCTTGGGTTAATAATATTTAATTTGATAGATTATTGTATATACTTGTTGGCAGTGGCGGAAATTCATTTTTTTCCGGTGGGGGGTGGGGGCAAAGCCTCCTAAATTTCCAATAAAACCTTCAAATTTCTGACCCCCCCCCCCATTTGAAAATTCTGCAATTTGCCGTATAGGTGGGGGGCAGTCCCCCCTAAGAATTCTGTCACTGCTTGTTGGGATTTTTTACCACAGTGAGAACAGCCTTGCAGGATAACAATATTTATTGTATGTTCAAAAGTAGTTCAGTTTGATTGTTGAAGGAATATGCTAAAACTACCAAGTATAATTATTACTGGATCGGTAGAGTGATGAAAATATATTATTATTTACCAGTGTTCAATATTTGCAATATCTAGGCCATCCTGGGAATGGTATGCATTTGCAGATGCACACCTCCACTTATCAAGAATTGCAAGCCTCGATTATAAGCTACAGATTAATTATTAAACTCTTTTGCAATTTTGCTTGTTCTTATAAGCTAAATGGCTAAGCTTTGAAATGAATGTAAACACAGACCTCTCAACTTTGCAGAGAAATTAAGAGTGAGATTGGGATGTGGATGACACCTAGTTAGTTAAAAAATGATAAACGTCTGGGGGTCTGAAATGGCATTTCGTTATTATGAGAGTTGGTGTTTCTTAATGAAATACATTGCTTCATAACATCCTTTAAGACAAGGCACTTTAGTTACAATATATAACTGTATTTCTGTGACATACAGTAATCAGCTTTAATTTGCCTTTGATAATTTACATATAGAATTCTGCCTTTTGTCCACCATATTTACATATGCATACTATTTTGTATCCAAATTGCGGGCAAATTGTCGGGCCGTATATGCAGGAACAATAACACGCAATTATATATTCAACTTGTGATCCGTATAATGATTATTAATGTGCATTTAAGAATACAATATTATATTATTGAAAAAATACTATGAAACTGCTATATGCGTGAGATTTACTAAACGTGGCGTGAGAGCAAAGCAAATTGCGTGGGGCTCACACCGAATGCGTGAGAGTTGAGAGGTCTGTAAACATAAAAGTTTTACTGTTCATCTGTTCCATTACGGTATGCATTTTTAAACATTCTGCATATCTCTTCTGATATCTACAGTATGATATCTCCTTAAAAACCCTCTGGCTTAGAGTATTTAACCCTGAAGGTAATCTCCTTGAATACTATGATTTAATGATTTAATAATGTTCGACAACTACTAAATTTACATTATAACAATGTAGTGCCAGGATACTCGCCACAGTGTCCCCAATTACAGCGAGTCCTTAATAATTACATCTAAAATCATGTTAATATTAATATTGAATAATCTAATAAATAACTGACAATACGCATAACATAACATAACATAACATACAACAAAACATAACATACATGCAACTAGCAACATCTTAAAACACCGTCCAGGGACCTCGCCCTTCTACATTTAACACATACCTGCATGTGCCTCTTCATATGGTACCTCTCTTAATGAAATCAACCAATCTTTATTACATTTTTTCATCAGGATTTTAGCTGTTTCATGAATAAACTTCGCTCTATAACCAAACTTCAGTTCTCTGAGTTCCTGTTCAACTTGCGGCTCAGCTAATGTGGCAATTGAAGGGAAATCATGATAGACAACACCATTGACTTCAGTGATAATGCCACCATATTTAACACACAATGCCTCTACCATGGAACTAATACGCTCAATATTATTGTTGGATGAACATATAAAACTAAATAAATTTTCCACTGGGTCTTGTCGAAGGAGTCGGAAGCCAGAAATTGTGGCTGCTACTTGTTTAAAATTATCATCTCTGCTACTCCAGTGATCATAAAGATGATGAAGGTCAATATTTAGTTGGAAATAATCATTGAGAATGCTCTCGTTTTGAGTTGTACTCTCAACCTCTGACAAACGACTGTTCACTTTGTAATATATACCATCAGAGCTCTGCTTAAATGTCCAAACTTTCCCAGATAAAACACCACACCATTCCTCGTTATTTAATTTCTTCCATCTAAATGCTTGACCACATACAAGAGTAATTCCCAAGTTTAAAACGTCTCCATCGCAAGATAATCGCTTCCAGACAGATGCCATATTGAAATTTAAGCGTCTTTACATTGCTCTTTATATGAAGTGCTTCTTGTGCTGTTGTATTTTCCTTAAAAACAGGAATTCTGAACATAAATTCTAAATAAAGGTGTGTAAAATAACAATGTCAATGTTATTTTACAATCCATGGTTAAAGTGCCTATGTCATGATTTGGAATTTTAAATCTTTTTTATCTTTGGTGCATTTTACGAAGAAATGCAATATATCTTTACAAGAAAATATACCATCTTCATCAACGCCGGCGAGAGCCAACCATGGGCCCATGACGAATTGGCGAACACGGGCCCTCTCAACTCTCCCGATGGCGCATGGCCACGCCAAAGTCTATTTTTAATCGCAATCAACGAGAGAATTGCCAGCGAATTACTTGCAAGAAATCGCCGCATAACTGATAAAAACGCAATGATGTAGTGAACGATGTTCAGCTAATAAAAGTCGTTTATTTGATTATTTCACATTTGATACGTTTTACGATCGATCACGACGATTTCCGGGCCCCTTTGAGCACTCCGGGCCAGCGGGTAGTTTGCCCCCTCTGCCCTCCCCCCTCTCGCCGGCCTTGATCTTCATAGGATTCAGCAGCCCTCAAAGTTACGGATATGACATCAAATCGGGAATTTTATACGCTGGAAACAAAAGAAATCTACACGCGTAAAAATCATCATGTTGATGCAAGTTGTTCAAAACAGGAGCGAACAATGTTGTGCTGCACCCCGTGAACAATATTGTTAACAAGTTGTTGAACCATCAATATTGTTGCAACTTGTTGACAATCATGTTAACAAGTTGCAACAGTACTGATGGTTGAACAACTTGTTAACAATATTGTTCACGGGGTGCAGCACAACATTGTTCGCTCCTGTTTTGAACAACGCCGAACAACATGATCAATTTTTACCCGTGTACTTTGCAATTCCCGGTTTGATGTCATATCCGGTAACTTTGAGGCCTGATAATCCTGTATATAATCCTGTGTATAATCCTGTGTATATATGACGGCACCGTTTTGGCCTTATGGGCCTCGTGTAGTGCTGATGAGCAGGATGAAAGTAACTGCTATTTACAGTTACCTTTGATGCCTCACGAATGTGGGACATTATATATATATATATATATATATATATATATATATATATATATATATATATATATATATATATATATATATATATATATATATATATATATATATATATATATATATATATACACAAATGCAGGTGGCTAAGTATGACATAATTGTATAGAGAGAGAAGTTCATGCCTCAGTGAATTTGTTCCAAAATATTCAAGTAGATTATTAAACCATACATTCCAACACAACATATAACGTCAAAAGGTAAGTTTTTTTACCTTATATAGTTCTTTGCCTTGATTGAACCGCGCAGTGATTGAATCGTAAATTTAAAGTCATAACCTTGCTATATATATATATAGGCCTACAGCACTAGTCATGCATGTATATCTGAGCCTGGGCTCTTCACTCTTTTGGCCTATTGATATACTTCATCATGGTGTGCGTAAAGTTAAAATTATTGCCGTTACGTTAACTAGTATTTATTTATTTATATACTTATTTGTATATACCTTTAAATATATATATATATAAAAATATATTTATTTATATATATATATATATATATATATATATATATATATATATATATATATATATATATATATATATATATATATATATATATATATATATACATATATATATTACTATTTAAAACACGAGTAGGAGTGTTTTATTAGATATAAAACGCGAGGCGCAGCCAAGCGTTTTATGTCTGATAAAACACTCCTACTCGTGTTTTGAATAGCTTAAAATACGACTACAAAAGAATACTAATTAGGATGAACCATTATATGATCATACTAATTAGGATGAAGAATTATATAATGCTACATGCTTTATCAGATATAAAGTCACTCCACGTGACATATTAGATAGCTTAGGATCTACGACGTCGACGCCAGCTAGGACGTCAGGGCTAAGCAGAGGACTGGGACTAGGACGTCGTCCTAAATAAAGTGATTCTCGTACCCAGAGCCCTTCTTACGCGCGGTGCGACGAGGGGCTCTGGCCAAATCCATAACCGGATACCATAAAAACATGGTAAGAAAACAATATCCGGTGTTAGAACTAGCCAATCAGATGCCAGTTCGGAATATGGATTTGGCCAGAGCCCCTTGTCGCACCGCGCGTAAGAAGGGCTCTGGGTACGAGAATGAAATAAAGTAAACTTCCACCTAAGTTTCACGACGTAGACATTTAAACTATAAATATTTACATCCTTTTGAAAATGAATTTAAAAGAGGCGTGTGAACCATTACCCTTTGTCATGCTCGTGTATTTACGACGGTAAAACTCGTGAGGTTGTTGACGTTTGGTGGACGACGAGCAAATTGAGAGAGACACATGCACACTTCAACTTATTACCAATTTAATTCCGCTTGCCGCGCTAAATATTTAACGTCGTAGATACTCGAGCTATCGACTTACTTAGGACGACGTCATAGTCCCAGTCCTCTGCTTAGTCCTGACGTCCTAGCTGACGTAGACGTCGTAGATCTTAAGCTATCTATTATGGCTGACATGATTTGCCACAAGGTTTATGAATTATTAATTAGTATTTTAAATATATATATATAGCCAATTCAAAAAAGGTTGTTCTTTGCAAACCTTAAACTCTAAACCTTAAATCTTAAACTCTAAGCGCGCAAAGCTTAATGGGAGCACAAGTTTCAAGCTTAATAGTCGAATATTGCAGCGTTTGTGAATGAATTGTTCTCATAAGGAGATATTTACCATGTCTCTAAAAAATGGGCCTCATATATATATATATATATATATATATATATATATATATATATATATATATATATATATATATATATATATATATATATATATATATATATGTATATATATACATATATGTATATATATGGTATATATATACAATGATTTCAAGGCGTTTCTCAAAATTTACTAAATTTTTAAATCAGTGTTCATCCGTCGCGCTTGATATACAAGCCACTTTGCACAATACAATCGATCCTGATCATGAGTATTACTGAAATGGACTGAATCGATGAGATTGGTGGATATATCAGATATTTATTGTTGCGAAAGACATTCTGCTCTGTTGGACATGGCCGGCAATGTGATATCCGGAGTTTGACATGCTGGTTTATTAGTAAAAAAACCCAGGACAATCGAAGACTTTGTTACCATGCACTATGATATAAGGTTTAGATTTGTGAAGATCCGATGAACATAACCTTGGTTTGTTTTAGGCTTAGTTCAATCGTCGCTCTTGTGTCGAGTCAAATAATTATTTTCTCAAACTGATCCGTCACAATTAAACTTATCCGATAAGAGCGACGTATAAATAGGCCTACAATTTTCAAATCTTGGTCAAACTCTAGTAAAATATGTAATAGCATCATGGATTATCTGTCACAACACCGGCATGTATTCATACGATAGATTTCAGTCAAATTTTTGTCAGATTTTTGGCCTATGTTTATGTAACATGCAGTGAGGCCGGGTGCTCGGATACCTAATCGCACGTTAGCGCATACCATATATACAATTTTCACTGAAACAAAGATGGCGGATGCATCAGGAATAAACCATCCAATATTTCATATAAGCTTGTCAATATTATGAACTAGATCCTTCACAAATCCGACGTATATGAATACCTGTCATTTACGATGCTGTTAAGACGCATGTATTAGAATTAAATTTGTCTCGACACAAGAGCGACGTTTAAATTAAACTAAGCCTTGGTTTCATGCATGAGGTTACACCTTGTTTTATAGCAAGCCAATTACTAATAGGCCTATTTTACAAATCATCAAGTGAATAATTTGTCCGTAAGTTTGAAGTCATATGAGAAGATGTGGAAATTGGAGTACGTCGTCAGAAGACAATCTGGCAAGTCGTTTACATAGCCAATAAAAAGAGAAGTGGAACACTGTATGCATACACAACTGTTTTCGTTGACGATGTTTGTCCATTAATGTAACATGCATGCATGCTTGTTCCCTATATTTGTCAAATTCAAACCAACGTAACTCAGCATTCGAAACCACAGACTGTTTGCTCATTTTAGACAATAAAATTTTATGGTTTTCGAGTCAAAGGCCTTTCGGATATCAAGAAATTGACAACGCCATTGATTTTACCATTATCCATACTTTCTCACAATGATTCATCGCACATTTGAATTAATTAAAACTGACAAAGTATAGTGTTTAGGACCGAAAACCTGATTGGAATTTAGATAATAATAAGTTAAACAATTATAGAATTAACGCTAACCCTGATTAAAAACTATTCGCGGAGACGGCTGGGGCCAGGCGCATTGGTTGGGCTGCTTCTCTTCTCCCGCAGCAGCCGGTTTACTAGATTCAATTTAGGCGGAGGGAAATAGCCTCAGTAGTGCCCACATAGGTAGATAACAAACATAAATAACGCTATATTACATTAATTATTTTCTTCCAACCTTTAGTGGTCTGAGAGACACGACGAAGTATGAACCGACTTTATATGCTGTTGTTTATTCTTCCCGCTTTGTGTCAAGGTATAAAATGAATTTTATCAGTGGTTTTAGTATAGACTACAGGGTGTATCAAAAAAAGCGCAACCTCGGAATTTCCCAAGAAATCGACTTTGTTTTAAAGACAAATGATTTTAGGCGCCTGGGAATTTAAAATAGCATAACTGTCAATATTATACCTCAAATTCAAATTGTCCAATCAGGAAGCTTAGTTTGTGCCACGTGAGCATGAAATTAATCGCGATATCACGCCTTACGCCATCAATTAGCGAGCCTGCGTTCCTTTTGACAATGTTCCACCCCAGCCTAGACCTAGGCCTTCTATTTTTATTTATATTTTTTTAATATTCAGCGCTTTTTCACATGCAAAGACTGGGACTAGGTAATTTGGGGGCGGGGCGGAGGAAGGACACAAGCCTGATGCAAGCGAAAATCTTGCTTCCTCCGCCCCGCCCCCAAATCACCTAGTCCCAGTCTTTTCATGTGAAAAACCGCTGAATACTAAAAAATATAAATAAGACTAGAAGGCCTAGGTCTAGGCTGGTTCCACCCCATGTTCCCCGGGGAACATGGGGTGGAACATTATTCGCGTAGACCGCGCGAGACAACACGCATGACAAAAACATGGCCGACAAAATATAAATAGTATTGATGAGTGATGAATTTTAAACGTAAAACCTGGGGCTTTTTCAAAATTTTGAAGCAAATTTTGAAAAATATTGTCATTAATATTCCAAACGATATGTGATTCGAAAGAAAATCGACGAATACTTGCGTTAATCCGAAAATAAAACATCGTATTCACGAAGGTTACTATGTGTCAAGGTTTTAATTCTCAACTTGGGGCTTTTAATTTTCGGTATAATATATCATTTATAGACCCTACGCTCGGGGGATTCGGTGAAATATTACCCTCAGTGATGATATTTCCCTCGGGGCAAAACCCCTCGGGAAATATCATCACTTCGGGTAATATTTCGCCGAATCCCCTTCGCTCCAGAGTCCAGGTCTATAAATGATAAAAATTACTGCACACACTAGTGCATAAAGCAAAATTTATGCATTTATTTAATGTACAACAACAGTAATATGATCTATTAGCAATTCGATTTCAATTCCCAGGGGCCTAAAATCTTTTATGCTTAAGAATTGCAAAGTGATTTCTTAGGAAATTCCGAGGTTGCGTTTTTTTTTATACACCCTGTACAGGGTTTGCCAGAAAAAAGTGACACTATAGAAATTATCCTATTGTTATAATTTGAATGCCCTAGCACTAAGTTGATCCCACAGGTGCATAAACTTCTGCTTCTGGAATTTAAAATAAAAAAGCAAACCGTTTATTAGTGTAATCGTTTTGCTTGACTCGGGCGTTAAAATATTTGGACAAAGCGAAAACGTTTTAAAATATATAAAATTAAATACAAGTTCATTAAATTCCCAGGCGTGTAATCACGCGCGTTTAAGAGCGGCTTAGGAACAATGAGATAATTTCTATAGTGTCACTTTTTTGGGGGACACCCTGTACAGGGTGTATAAAAAAAAACGCAACCTCGGAATTTCCCAAGAAATCGATATGTTTTAAAGACAAAAGATTTTAGGCGCCTGGGAATTTAAAATGTCAAAATTATTGCACACGCGAGTGCATAAAGCAAAATTTATGCATTTATTTAATGCACAACAACGGTAATAAGATCTATTAGCAATTCGATTTCAATTCCCAGGGGCTTAAAATCTTTTATGCTTAAGAATTGCAAAGTGATTTCTTAGGAAATTCCGAGGTTGCGTTTTTTTTATACACCCTGTACTGTATAGTGTACGTAATTAACTCTCACAATGCAAAAATATAATTAAAACTTTGTGGAATGCATAGCATTAGCAATATTAGACAGATTTAGAAAACACGACACGACATCAAAGACACGCCTTCGAAACAAATCTGGTATCATCATATGTGTGTTGTCATTCTGACCGCATGCATGGTTATAAACCAAGAACTACACGTCTTTGCAGCAACGTGTATATTTATAATACCAGTTAATTAAGTCCCTTGGCGCAAATGCTTAAAGCTGAAATTAGGATTAAGTCGTCGAGTTTATTGTAAGTACGTGCGCCAGTTATTCTATTGTCATAGTCATAATAACGATACAATTGAAAAGGGCAGGCTAATGCGAAAGATAATAGATATGACTATAAAACTGAACTATTCGTTTTTACAAGATTTGGCGGCGATTGTCGTTGTAAAAAAATTATATAGCCTATACTTAAGTTGTAGACGACTTGAATTTGCATGTTGCTCCAATTATATACACTCAAATTGTTATACCAAAAATTTTAGTCTTTTCAGTTTGCCGTAAAGCTACGTTTACACGCCGCGATTTGTCGTGAAAGATTCGTATTCTGGCTTATGAAATTTACTGCTGACGCCACAATTCCTCACTTCATTCTGCAGATTATGGCGAAATTTGAAATGCAACCACTTTATACGCGTGCTTTATATTCGATTATATCCGCTTGAATACGAGTCGTACACGGACGCAGTGTGTAAACGTACCTGGTACCTTTACTGTATATAATGGCATGTTGACAGACCGCATAGTTCACCTGCAACACTATAGTGACATCATGTTGTTGGCAATGTCATGGCTCGCGTTTATGCAACTCCAAAGACAGATCATCCATCGATCTGGACGAACTTGGGAAAGAAAAGATAGTTCATGCTGATATTATGTGTCTGCGCAGAAACGCGGGCTATCAGACCGATCGTCCGTGAGGACGAACTATTTGCGTAGTTCGTCTATTCAGTCGAACTTGCGAACGAATATGATCTTTCTGTTTGTACACACAGACTAATTATCAGACGAACTATCTTTTTTAACCTAAGCCTATATAAGGTCATCTGTACGGATGAGTCGACTTGTTGCGTTAATTACGTCCGAATTATACGTCTTGACGCATCATCTGTCCCTAGTATATATATCGCGGGTCATTGAGTTATTTTGTGAAACTTAAAAAAATCAATTTATTTAGGTTTTCCATCGCATTCGGAAAAATCAAAAGCTAGATCTAAAAATGTAGCTCCAGTAAAATCAGAAGGGAGACAATATGTTTCACCAGCCCAACAACCACAAGATATGGTTGGAAACCAGCAAGCATATGGTCAGTATCCTTCAGGTTATGGTACTGTTCCGACCCAGTATGGTCAACAACAAAATGATCAGCAACCACAACAAACGACTGGTCAACAAATGGCTTCCACACCCACTAACAAGGGACACACTGGTATATTATATTCTCATCGCCCTGTTCCTGATCATGACAGTAAGTGTGTGCTAAATACTGATTCCAAATACTCAGACTCAGTTTACCATTCCTGTATATTGCCAGGATAATAAGAGGTTTAATTTACTGTGTACTGTGATCACGAACTTAAATGAAGTCACCATGTGTAAAAAAAACTCTATGGCTCGGCCTTTGAAACGCGCATGGATATTCTGACTCCATTTTAATGTCACAATCTTCCTAATCCTTGAGTCAGCGAAACGCAACAAGTTGAATACAGAATGGTCAATGCATAACACGTAGCATAAACATAGTGCCATGCAGTCACGAGTTGTTTTGAAAATCCCACCGTTCTCCACTGCAATCTCGTATACTCAGGCTATTTTCTCTCATACTCTGGTGCCACTGATGCCATCTAGTCATGGTTAGGTGTAATAAATGTATAAACTTGCACAAGAAAATTTCCATCTACAAAACCCTTGAACAATTAGTCACGTCGAGTGTAGATGCCCAAAATCTTGATAGTTACCCATACACCTTACATTGGCATCACCTCAGTATTTATACATGAACTTTCGGTTAGAGCTTGACAACTGGACTCCATATAGCTCAGTTGGTTAGAGCGTTAGCTATAGCGGAACGCAGGTTTGATTCATGCCAGAGGGCCTATAATTGAAGTTTTCGCAACTGTTCCTGGTTAGGTCTAATAAATGTATAAAAAACTCACACTCGAAGCTTCCATCTACAAAACCCTTCAACAATGAGTTCTATCTATTAACTGTAGTTCTATCCAGTGTAGATGATGAGCTAGTGTAAGATGCCCAAAATCCTGCGAGACCCTGATATCGTTAAAAAGAGTTTCACGCGGCTTATGAGTACGACGGTCCGTCAAACTGGGAATACTAATGCAAATGGAATCGCCCTCTGCGAGTAACACCGTTCGATAAGCGGATATAGCCACTGCATCATCCTGAACATTTTAGTCATTGACTTGAGGTAGTGAGTACGGCATCCAATATATAATTGGGCATGCGTCAAGCATTTTAATTTCGTTCAAACTCTAATTCTCTAAAGCTAAAGGTGCAGTCGGACAAAGTAAAGTCTGTTTCATCTCCTCAGGCAAAGTAAATCTATCGAGAAGTAAACCACAGTACTTTTCTCATTGCTATTCAAATAGTTCTTTATTCCTCCTACTTCCTCATTAGCATTAAGTTATGGCGGTTAAACCCCGACGCCGCATGCTTGCAAGGGTATAAAGCAATGAGTCAGCAGAAGGGATGGGTAGGGTACGTGGGGAGAATGTTTTTCCTGCATGGACTAACTGACATATAATTTAATCCCAAGCTAAGTAGCTTTATATTACCTTATACAATGCTAATGACGTCATCGGAATCATGCATATTCAATGGCAATGAATGATTCCAGCTATCGACTAATTTTTTATCCCGACAAGAAAGACGAAAGTTATCATTTATATAGCTCAAAGAGCTAGTAAATTGCAAAGTTTGGTTGCGAAATATTGTAAAATACGAAAAATATAGCCCTGTGAAATTAGCAAATTTTGAGTATTTTAGTACAACGCTCAGCTCAAAAGTGGTGCATTTTTCCGTGCGTAATACTAAAATACTCAAAAATGTCCTAATTTCACTAATTCACTGGGCTATATATTTCCGTATTTTACAAGATTTTGCAACCAAATTTGGCAGTTTTACTAATTTAAAGGGGCAATGTCACCGATTTTTTACCTAAAATGCTTTTTATTCAAAAACTGAACTACAAAGTTAGAAATAAACATTGTAAATGGATTAAGTTATGATATATGAGTCATATTAAACAACTTTGAACTTTCACGCAACATGTAACATGACACTTTCATAAAAAATGACTAAAACGTGAAAAAGTGTCTGCCAACAATTAATCAAGATGCCATTTACAATCCATCTCAATCCTGGCGTAATCTTGCCCATCCAGACTTCTTCGTACATGTTACACCTTTTACGCTTACACTAATTCTTTTTCAGTTTTGGGCAAAATTTGCAGTTAGAATTGCTCAAAAATCGGTGACATTGCCCCTTTAAGGATGTTCTTTTATCCTATAAAGATAGATTTCGTCCCGTTCTTGTCTGGATCAAAATTTAGTCTAGTATAGCTAGAATCATCCACTGATTAGTTGAATACGGAATACATTGCAAATGGTGAAATGGGCTCAGATTAGCACCACGTTTTCCATTATGAACTCCAGTTGGTGCATGATACCATAGATGATACCCAGAGAAAAGGACAAGTTAGGGAAGCCTCACATATTGATTTTTTCCACGAGAAACGTCATATGTTCGTTGGGGTTACAGAAGCCAGACGTTTCTCAGTAATGGAAAAATTCGATAGTTTTTTCGAAAGGCTTAACATTTCGGAATCATCTTTGCAGAATAAAAAAATTGCATTCGTAATACCATACATGTTCTATATACGTGTACATTTATATTATTACGCCTTCCTTGCATTGAAAACACTCAAATTTCAAGAAAAACGCGCTAAAATTATCAATAATATTTCCCAAAAAAGTTGTTTTGAGAAACGTTGGAAATTTTGATGACATATTCCTCGCTGAAGCATCGCCAATAGCCGACCGTAGAAAATAGTAGAAAATTACCCTATGTGTACTATGAGAACAAAATGTCGATAACTATGCGTGACGTTTCTGGGGGGGTCTCCAAAGAAATGTCCATATGACGTTTCTCATGGACACGTTGCCTGATAGGGAAGGCACACTGGCCACGAAGTGCCAGTGTCTTAGAAGTCTTATATCATGGAATTAACAATTAAGCGTGTCCGTTCTAAATTTCTTGACTCACTGCAAGTTAAGCCCCTAACCACAGGACTGTGCTTTAATTAAGAAAATGGGTGTATCATGGGTGTGGTAAGGCGTGGTCGGGGCTTAATCCTCCCCCTAATGAAATCCCCATGGAGAAACGTCGTTCCCAAGCTTTGCTCTGTCAATCTAAAAAAATTCTGACGGTCAAGAAAAAAGGACATTGTCAAAGATGTTGACGATCGACCTTTAATCACAGTGTAACAGGAAATATGCTACCCCCTCCCCTCCCCCCTCCCACTCATTTCCATGGCCCCCTTGTTAGGAAATGACTTCATAAATCTATGTCATCGTATTGCCACATATATAAATCATATGCCCACTTTCTTCAAGCGTGGCCCGCTGGTCTAGTGGTATGATTCTCGCTTAGGGTGCGAGAGGTCCCGGGTTCAATTCCCGGGCGGGCCCTGTTTTTATACATTCAGGTAACTAAACTTTTTTTCTCACTTTGTTTTATTCTAAATAGAAGATATAAGTCCGCCAAAAGACAAAAAAGCCAACAAACACAAGAAAAAATTTTCAAAGAGTAAAAAACACGATGATGACGAGGAAAAATAAAGTCTGATTTGATATTATTACTCGACCCAGTCTTTTGTACTTCAGCGCGCCTGGACATCATCAGACCATTTTAAAACATGTAATTCCGCATGCAACAAAACTAAAATATATTGTGTAAATAATTTTTGATATGAAAACAAAATTTATAAATAACTATATTCTAATACTAATAGTTTCTGGTGCGGTTATTGATATTTATACAGTCAGTGGTCCATATTTTAAGTGTTCTTAGGACAGTAGTCAGTACATACCGCGCCTCAACACTCAACACAACAGGCAACCTCGTACCCAGGATCTTTCTTTGGGAAAGACCCTGGCTGCGGCTGGTCACGTGCCTCATCAAAAATTTAGCGCCTGAGGGGGTGTGGGGAAAGTATCAAATTACATAAACATGCTTCCAGTGGAACATTCGTTAAAAACATAAATTTTGCGAATTATTACGTTCAAAATACTTGCTAATTTTTGTTTATTTTCTTTGCTTTGAATTTACAAGAACATTCTTACTTACAGTCAAGTCAAGAAACAAAGCAAATCGTTACTCGCAGTACGTGCTTTCTTGCGTTGTTATTCAATGCATGCTCTCTTCACAATCGAGCGCGGTTATAACAAACCTTTTAATATTGTAATGTTTTTAAAATACGCCATTGCATTCGACCGTCCTTTCTTGTAAACGTTGATACGCTTTGTACCGATTCACTTGTTACTACGCGTCTTGTTTATAAGATTTTTAAAAGAAACAGTATTGTCTAGGACTGACCCAATATTAGCAAATGTAAACATTTGATAATAGCCGAACGGAGAAATGTCTGTAAGTATAGAGGAAATTCCAGTCATTGGCCGGTTTATCTGGATTTAGTACATAATTCGTTTTCGGTAATTATAGTAATACTTTAGCCTTTTTTGTTCTCTATTAATCATTATATTGTGTTAACATACTATAATCTATATCACAAATTTACAGTGTCAGATGCGCACAGACCGCGTCATTGGCATCATACGAATAGACATAAATTTTCGAGTTTTCTAGCCTACTTCTACTAACATTTTTAAAGTTTTTTATTGTGAATCACCTGTTTATCTCTAATTCATTAATCATTTTAGTACTTATATTTATTTGATAGTGTCATCACGGTTAACGTGGTGTCATATAGTGAATAATGCGTTTACACACAAGCAATCCTGGATATGATATAGACGATGCAAGCTGTCCATTAAAAAATAACGGTATTCTATTTCACAAAGTCAAAGCAAAAATTTAAATCTCACTTGTATTATTAAGAATGCATATACAGGAAAAAAATAAAGCTTATTCATGTCAAAACGAAAGCTGTTTACAAAATTTATAAAGGTGGTGAACACTACTAAAAATAGTGCTCATTGAAAGACATGTATAATATAGTGACATATAATTTGTCGTTTGACTTATCTTTGGTGTATGATTTTAATACCGTAGATTTTCAACAGACAGCTATACTTTGACATATACCATGATCGTTGGTTTCAGCAATGCCGAGGGCCAATTTTATAGTGTTTTGACAAGTTTTTTTGATAAGGCCTTTATATAGATCAACAATCTGGATACAGTTGGCGATATTTCGGAAATCAAAAGATCTCGCTATTTCGTTGCAATTCCACATCTCATCAATAAATAAATTCTTTTGGTCCGAGTATCAGGACAGACATTAATACTAAATAAATAACAAACACACTGTTCGGTCTAGAGATCTATATTTTCTTGTAGGTTTAATATCGCCATTCGCCACGCTGCACAAGCGGCAAGCGTGCTTTCTTTGGCAAATCTATATTAAAGTTGAATATTGAAATCTGATCCAACTTGCTTGAATTGTAACTCGACACCAGATTATAGAGTAGAGCGTCACGATATAAATATTAATTTAGGAGTTCTCTTTACGATTTCTTGTTGCAAATTTACAGTAAATTTCATCACCCAAAGTTGCAATTTTAAAACGCTACAAACACGCTCCTTTCCCACCCCTCTCACAGTTACAATTAAATTTACCTCCCAGAATCTGGGAGGCACGTGACCAGCCGCAGCCAGGGTCTCTCCCAGATGACAGAAGGAGAGACCCTGGGAACGAGGTTGCACAACAGGCAGCTTTTCTTACCTCCGACCTTCTCCGCTGGAATAACATTTTCCCTAGCAAAAGTATTATATGTACATTACTCAGTTATTCAGTGACGTTGAGACAAAGGGCATTTGCTTAAAACGTATTTTTAGTAGATGCCCAACTTCGTAAATATTAATATTCATCGCTATTCGCTGTCTATGTTAACAATGGAAGAGAAGAAACCCACTTAACCCAGTATAGACAATAGTAAATTTATTTATTTGAGGTTTCTTGCAAACAATATAACGTTATGTAATGGATATTATAGTGTACTGCAAAGTCAACTGGATACCTCCATATACATATATACACACCCTAACCCTAACCTTAAACCTAACCCTAACGCTAACCCATAACCCTAAACTATATTGGTGCGCGAAACATGGAACGATACACGGCTAAAAACGATCAGGTTGTTGCAATGTTGATGAAAACAGGATTGAACAATGTTTTGCAGCCCACATTGTTCACAGTTGTCAACAACATTGAACAATATTGTTACACCTGATTCAGGCTCAACAATATTGTTCAATATTGTTGACAAGTGTGAACAACGTTAGAACAACGTGGGCAGCAAAACATTGTTCAATTCTGTTAAAGGGATACGGCAATATATTTTTTTATTATTTCATTTGGAACAACTGTTAAAATTATATGTAAATCTCTTTTACCGATTTTGCGTAACTTTATTATTTCTTGAGATATTTGAACAGAAAAAATCACAAATCAGCGAGCTCTTTCCGCCATCTTGGATTTTGGCGGATGTGCATGTGACATCATAAGCAGGGTCACGCAATAATTTTATCCATGGAGCCTGAATTGGTTATTATGAGCCCAAAGTCATATACTTCAGTAACTATTTGAAATAAAAAACTGTCTGACGACTTTTCAAACAAGACGTACTTAATGTTATTTGGTCATTTAGATGTAGTTTTATATGGCTAACCCTGCTTTTGACGTCACTAAAATCGCGGACAACAAATTATTTTAAGTCAAAATATTTCAAGAAATAATAAAGTTACGCAAAATCGGTAAAGGAGATTAACATATAATTTTAAAAGTTCTTTCAATGAAATAATAAAAAAATATATTGCCATATCCCTTTAAACAGCGGCCTCAGCGTTTTTACACGTGTAACCAAAATTCTCACCACGATTTGACCATGCCGACCAGCGGTACGTATTAAATTTGCTCTGTCCCCCGGCTCCCAAAATGACGGAGGTCCATATTATTTGAGACGGCAGTACAGGCCCTTGGTTTTGGACAGGGCCACCAAGAGGTTGCACAGGGCCCAGGGCCGGTTATTCAAAAGCCGATAAGCTTAACTAGGTTAATAACCTAAAATTCAAAGCAAACTTCCCAACAGCTTGTTTACAAATTTGGAAATATTTATTCAGAAATCTTGTCTGGATCAGTAGGACTCACGTTTTCCTCCGTCCGAAGTTTTAAAATAAGCAGATGTGCATGCAGAAATACATGAAGTCAGAACTAATGTTACTGTTAACCGAGGGTTAGCGCTAATCCAGCTTTGAAAAATTGGGCCCCAGTAGTTAATTATTGCATATTATTATATAAAGTATAGTGTTTTATGTACTATTTAAAGCACTGATAAAACTGATAACCTCACATGTGAGATTATTTATGATAATTTCACATGTGAAAATTATCGCTTTTCAATTACCGCTTTCTACATGGATGCTTGGAAATACCAGATTTATTTCTCGTGTTGAACATGATATCTCACTCGGTCGCGATCATGTTCAACACTCGAAATAAATCTTGTACTTCCGCGCACCCATGTATTACTCGCTGGGGCACTGTGCCCCAGGCGAGTATAGGTTTCGGCATAATTTAATGGATCGGCAATCTCCAATCGTCGTTGATAGCCACAAAATAGAATATTATGAGCTGCTTGACCTTTTCAAAATGGCGGGGCCTTTCGTGGAGTGGGCAATTTAAATGTTTCAAACAATTTCGTTAAAATGTTGAACGAATTGTACCTGTTTTCTATGGATTTTGCATTGTGTCTAACTCTGGACATTCTTGGTAGTTTATTTAATGCACTTTTCTTGGTGCACGACTCTGAAAATCCGAATGTATCGATCTAACAACAGTCCCTAATAGTTAGCTGCCGGGAAACGTGAAAACTGTAGTGTGAAATATGATATTGTATTTGTATAAATGCCTAATGGCGCAATAAGGATAAAAATACCACCGTATTAAGAAATTGTACTTACGGATGTCAAATGTATTAATAAACACCAGTATTCTAGTCATTTATGGCCTTTGAAAATCAAGCGAAATTGTATTGACAATTAATCGCTCGCAGTACGTATTGTTGACAAATCACTCGCAGTACGTTTGTCCTTGTATTTGTATTGCCAAATGGCGCAATAAGAACAAAAATACCACCGTTCGATTCAGTGTAGGAAATTGTAATTGCGGATGTCAAATGTATCATAAAACACCCAGTATATTCTAGCGATTTATGGCCCTTGAAAATCAAGCGAAATTGTATTGTTGACGAGTCGCTCGCAGTACGTATTGTTGTCTTGTTGACAAATCACTCGCAGTATGTCAACCTTGTTCCCAGGGTGCGAATACTCTGGCAACGAGGTTGGCAGTATGTTTGCCCTTGTATTTGTATTGCCTAATGGCGCAATAAGAATAAAAATACCACCGTGTACGGACCAACTGGCGGCGGCCAGCGGCCGACAGAAGAATGTTAAATATAACTGTACTTGTAGGCGGAAACGCCGGAAGTTTTATTTGTAGGGCACCAAATTGCATTTTTGTACTGTGTTAAGCCTTTTGCGCTCGTATTCGACTTTTCCGCTTAGCTCGGGGACAACCTTAAAGCCTGGTTCACCCTGATCGTAATTCATCGACAATCTATTGTATTCTTTTCCGACAGAGAAAGCATTTTACACACCAATGATCACAGACAATGGAAATCCCCGATTCTTACGACCAGTGTGAACCAGGCATAAATCTTAATTGAAATCACGGGATACAGTAGCTGTGTACTGTATGTATCATATACAGTAATGTGCGTATTTGTATAGCCCCAGCGAGTTAACGCTCTATAGGAGCATCTTGTTCTCTATTTATCCGGCACTGTAGCAGCTGGGATTGATATATTCTTGGTTGGTTAAGCAATTTTTGTATCAAGAAAATTTAAAGGCTTCCGTCGCTTTGGGGGTGGGCCTTTTGAGATTAAGGCCCGGGCAAAGTGACTCCCCCCACGTACCTCTCGGCGGCACTGGCCTGGACGGGGAATATCGCACCAAATAAACTAGACATAATCAAGACAGCGATACGCTGAGTGTTGGTTTCCTTTGTGTCTTGCTCATGAATTACTGCCCGGCTATTTGACTTTTTTACGTAATCAAACAGAAAAATAACAAAGATATCCGGCCACAAAAGTTGTATTAAGTCAAGAGCACTCGAATCTATATCAATGTATGTAATTACACTTTTTTACTGTACCTAAAGTATAAAAATGTTAAAGTGCTATCTTAGCCTATCTATACTATACTAATAATATTTACAAATTTACAATAAATTATGACCTATCCATAGCTTCATTTCAATCACATTTTGTCATATTTTCTTGCGATAAATTATCTAGACTCCGATCTAGTATTTGCAAAGCAATATTGTCATGGACACATGATGAATAGACATATACAGAATAATACAAAATTCGGTACAAAATTTTAAAAATCGGTCACTAAAAATTACAGAAAAATACTGATAAATGCCAAATGAAAATTTTGACGTGAATGGTGAAGAAAGTTGGTACCGTAGGCCGCATGGAAAGATATATATAGTAGATATAGAAATTTAATTCGTGCTGTTAGTTTCTATTACACTCACGCAAAAATCTCACATCTTGTAACAAGTTTGTTAACAAGCCGTCAACAAGTTGTCTTCGCACTGCTTGTCACAAGTTGTCAACAAGTTTGGAACAAGCTGTTAACAATTTGTAACAACTTTGTTGATATTATCATTTATCAGGCTTGTTACAAGGTTGTTCCAACAAGTCGGATACAGTCAGGATATAGCAGTATTGTTACAATCTTGTGTCGTCAACTTGTAACATTCATGTTTAACATGACTGTATCAGACTTGTTAGAACAACCTTGTGACAAGTCTGACAATGCCATCAAGCTTGTTACAAGTTGTTAAGTGAACATATTTGTAACAACTTGTTTACAGATTTGTAACAACTTGTGCGTTTTTACGTGTGTACCTCGCAAACGCGTATATACTCGCGCGCCGAGCGTGATTAAGTAATGGTTGTCATTATAAATTATAATATTATATTCATTGAATTCAATATATTGTTTATGGCTCAGCGCTATTTCTCCATTCCAGTAGATCATACTCTGCTTCTTGTGGTGGTGATTGTTGGTTTGATTTTTGTTCGGTACCGGTTGCAACCTGAGGTTCCTGAATAGGTGGTAGCGTCACTCCTTCGTGACGTTTTATATAAAGGAAGACAAAGATAAAAACAAAACACAACGCAAGAATGCCAAGGGTAAGTCCAACAACAAGTCCTGTGTTAGCTTTATCTGAGAAGAATGGAAATTCAAATGATACGGATGATTCGACTGAACCAGTAATGTAAATAACATTACTTTTTCTACTACATCCTGCAACTGTACATATAACCATAAACACATGGTATCCTTTGTCGATTTTCAGTTTATCCAATGTCCATTCTGTGACATTGCTGTCTCGTACAGTGATATTCTTAAGCCTTCGCTCATTTTCTTCATAGTAAAATATCAACTGACGACTTATTATTCCATTCCATGATCGCTTGTTTGGTAGTCGCCATGAAATTGTAACGTTTTTGTAAATACCAAAAGGGACAAATGGACAGGAATTATTCTGACATGATTTTAGCTTTGGAACTTCATTTGGGATGTCTTCAGCGGTTTTTATAACATTGCACTTGTAACATGAAAATTGACCACCACCATATTTCTGTCTGCTTACACAAAATCTACAGTAAGTAAATGCTCGTAATTTATCCTTTGGAATTTCAAAACTATCACTGTTTGTGAAGTTGTTATGAATAATGGAACTTCCTTGACATTTGTACCAAACTTTCTTCCGTTCTGTTTGTGAAGAACCGCTCCACTTCATTCCTACTCCGGATTTCGTCAAAAATACTCTGAGATTTTTGGCAGGTTTTATCGCCATTTTCTGTTGAAGAAGTGGAATAATCACTTTCATATTTTTGCCTGCCGTCCTTCCGAACTTGTTTTCAGCAACAAGTTTAACATTATAGGTTGTCATTAATAACGACGGGAACGACGCTCTGCAGTAATATTCTGTTCTGTGACTGCAATTATTCAAGAGTGAAACGCCACAAAAATTTGGTAAAATGGTTTTTATATTCTGAACATTTTCAGGTGGTACAAAATACTCTACAGTATAATTAGTCCCTGTCATGGTATTATTGCCTGTATTTGGTATCCATGTTATCTCCACTACATCCTCTATCCATCGTATTGAGGGTTGTGGAACGTGTTTTGGTTTCTCACCAGAGATTATCACTAAACTTTTATTTTCAACCACTTCTCTGTTATTTGTGTATCCTTTATAAATGCAAAAGAATGTTTGTTTTCCTTTCCACCAGACCTGCTCAATATGCAAGATGGATAAACATTGACTAATTGACATGTTGCGGTTTTCAAAGCGTCTTTCATTCCATTGCCAAAATATTTCGGGACAGTTTACTTTGGAGGAAATTTCTTCAGTTAAAGAATACAAGCAATTTATTTTCAGATCAACTCCTTTCGTAACGTACAATTCTTGTTGCTTAATACCCCCTGAGTTAATAGGTTGAAAGTGTAGTACTGCATCAACTGTTTTCATCAAAAGAAAAGGCGTTAGAACAATTAACACATTAATAGAGATTGATATTACCAGATATTCCATAGTCGGTTCAAAGTTACTTTAACCTCCAGGTGGATTTAAACGTTTAGCTTCTCCACACATCATTTTAATTAACACGCCAATTTGTCACTATTATGATCTTTAAGTAAACAGCGTAACGGTATATGGTGGGACAATTTAAACGGTATAAAATTACTTCATACAAATACATTTAAAGTCGACGTAAGTCTAAGATGTCGTCAAATAATAAGTCAACTGCCTCAGCTGAAAGAAAGTACGCCAGAAAGAGGTTGTCCGTCATATGAAATTAAGATCCTGCCAAACATTCGTTGTTATCCAAAGACTGTTAAACGGTTCTTGCATTTGCTCGACATCCCATTATTCAATGTCGGTATTTCGATGCTGTATAAGTAAATATGGTTAGACACGATAGTGGATAAAAACGCTCCCCGAGCAACCTAACTGGCGAGATCAATGCATCCTGACAAAATAATCCTGTCTATATATATGTATGCATATACAATAAGCGTTCCATATTATGTGGTACCTGCTATAATACAAACCGCTGCTCATCTACCTGTTTGCCAATAAAAACATGTATATAGCTTTCCCGTCAACTGAAACCCAATTTTTAACGACAAATAATTAAACAAATGAATGAATTGTTTTTCATAACTCGTTTACCTAAAGCTAAATGAAAACGTTAAATCGATAAAGAATCCCGTACCTGTTGACTCACGTCAGATTTTCGCCTGTGCACAGTGCATGTATACACTGTCTATGACCGCTACTGATGTTTGGATTGCGATGCGTATCTCCATTGAAGGCCCAATAATCAATATATAGTTGTAAATGTAATGAAACCAAAAAGATAAACATTGTTTAAAATTCAATAGAAATATTAAATTATTAAATAGAAATATTTGCCTGAGCCTGAGGACCTTGTGCTGCACTTTTTCGCAGTTGTTCCCATATGGTTGTTCCTGGTCAGGTCTTAAAATAAAAGTTATATATACTCACTTGGATTACAAACCCTGAAAACAGCTTTCTAATATTAATTCCACCAAGTTTAGTGCCAGAAACCAGATCATTAATGTTATATTACATTTTCTTAGACTTAGAGTCTTAGTATAATTAACAGTTAATTAGAATAACTCAAGAGGAGTAAATATTATAACATCAAGGACTGGGTTCATTTTAGAAATTAATAAGCTTTCACGAATAAGAAGATCAGATTCAGAAGTTAAGTACCCAAAGAAAGATTATTATCCTTAAAGTTAGATTCGGAAAGTGGGTGTTCATGCAAGTATTTATGAGCGCGAATAGCAGACATATTTGAAGCCGCAGACAGATCATTAACAATTGAAGCCGAAACTCCCTTATGCGTTATGCTCCGAAATATATTATGTGTGGCCAACATACAATGCACTACATCATTGACATTCGAACAGATACACAATGTGATTTCAGGCCAAAGGGAATATTGTGGACCTCAATGATCTGGTTTCTTGCACTTCACTTGGTGGTATTAATATTTGAATGCTGTTCTTAGGGGTTTGTAATCCAAGTGAGTATATATATATATACATTTTTAAGACCTGACCAGGAACGACTGCGAAAAATGCAGCACAAGGTCCTCTGGCAGGAATTGAACCTACGGCCCTGCGATTCCGGTGCAGCGCTCTAACCAACTGAGCTACAGAGGCCAGCTGTTGAGCTGTAACCGCAAGTTCATGTATATATAGGTGATCGGGTGTGCTGGCCGTGATAAGGTGGACCTCAATGATCTGGTTTCTTGCACTTCACTTGGTGGTATTAATATTTGGTATTAGTATTAATACAAATTTGTACTAATACTAATACTTAGTCCTAAGTATTAGTAGTACTAAGTACTTATTGGTATCAGTATAAGTAGTATACTAATATCAATATTACTAAGTATTAGTATAAGTAGTACTAAGTACTTATTGGTATTAGTACAAATATTAATACCACCAAGCAGAGGCGTAGCCAGGGCTGGGGCCGGGGGGCCCGGCCCCCCTGGCAAAATTTTGGGCCCCCCTGGCAAAATTTTGGGGGGCCCTTGATAAAATGTATTGTATAAAATGGGAATCCTTGATTGTAGAGGGTCTTAATGGGGGTCTTTGGGTGTCAGTTGTCAGCTAAAATTTAAGCCAGTTGTCAGTTGTCAGTGCGATATATTGCAAGCTGTCAGTAGTCAGTTACTGCAAAAAAGCTGACTCGTCATTTTTTCATCATTTCTCAGTTGTCAGTTAGGATATTTTGTCAGTTGTCAGTCAAAAATTCAGGCAAATGTCAGTAGTCAGTTAACCCCATTCAGACCCTCATTATAGCTTCATGCTGTCAATAATGCAAAAATTGTGTAGAATATATGCTTTGCTGGGCATCGGTGTGAAACATAAAATCACTTTTCTAACCCTAATTATTTCAATATGTATTAAATGAGGGTTAGAGGAAGTTTAAACCAATCTGGGTTTTTTTACATGTGAATTTTTAATGCGGGCTCGGCAGTGGC
>CACRXK020000079.1:54170-75981 GCA_902702795.2 Paramuricea clavata
GGGGGGGGGGGGGGGGGGGGGGGGGGAGGGGAGACCCGTCGGAAAATTGAGATCTTTCGGAAAATTGGCAATAGAGAGTTTGAGCAAGACAACGAAGTACGAAGACGAAGGCGTATAGTTTCCAATTTTTGCCGTCTGCACATTATCTTGCGCATACTGTGTTGGACGTCACTTGTGGTTCCTCAACGTGTCTTCCCATGTGTCGCTGTTTATGATTACTGACCTAATTCTTGCCCTGGCCCAGAAAAAAACAGCAAGACATGAAACTATATCCCGTCTTTGTCCTTCTGCCGTCGTTCGAACGACGTTCACAACGAATTTTGCCAAAATATTTGCGAATTTTTCGTTGTGAACGAAGGCAGAAGAACGAAGACGAGATATGGATTCATGTCTCGCTGTTTTGTCCTGATCAGGGTAAGGATTTGGGTCAGTATTCATAAACAGCTAGACATAAATCTCTAATCTGTCTTCACGCCTGACTCTAAACTCAGAATGCGTAAGATAATGTGCAAGACAGGCAAAAATTGTCAACCACGGTCCATGTCGTCGTCGTCGTCCGACTTCGTTCTCCGCTCAAACTCTCTAATGTTGTCGGAATCTTCGTGGTGAAGCATCGGAAAAAGTGATACGGAAATCGGAAAAGTGCTATGAAAGCAATTGTAATGTTATTGTCCAGAAAATTTTTTTACCGAAAAGTTGTCGACAGATTTAAAATTTTGTGTGGTCCGCAAAATGTTTTCTAGCGCGAACTTTGCGTCTCGAGTCATTGGTGGCTTGGCCCCACCTGGGTTTTTGTCGGCCCCCTCTGACCGAAAATCCTGGCTACGCCTCTGCCACCAAGTGAAGTGCAAGAAACCAGATCATTGAGGTCCACCTTATCACGGCCAGCACACCCGATCACCTATATATACATGAACTTGCGGTTACAGCTAAACAGCTGGCCTCTGTAGCTCAGTTGGTTAGAGCGCTGCACCGGAATCGCAGGGCCGTAGGTTCAATTCCTGCCAGAAGACCTTGTGCTGCATTTTTCGCAGTCGTTCCTGGTCAGGTCTTAAAAATGTATACTATATACTCACTTGGATTACTAACCCCTAAGAACAGCATTCAAAGGGAATATTGTCTTTAAAAGGAAAGAAGCTACTAGTAAGACGGCAAGAAAGACGGAAAACAACACGTATGGAAATAATATGTGGATAAGCACAGGTGAGAATTTTGAAGAGTTGTGAGCGAATATTTAAGCCATGATATGTCAAGGAAGGCAGAAATAGATAATCTTCTTAGACTTAGAGCATGCAGCAACCTCGTCCCCAGGGCATTTTGGCCCCACGGCTGAAAGTCGCCGACCTTCAGCCGTGGAGGCAAAATGCCCTGGGCACGAGGTTGAGCATGCAGATGTGAACTTTATTTTTAGAATTATATGGCTTACCTATCCATTCTCGTACCCAGAGCCATTCTTACGCGCGGTCAACGGAGTGCGAGGAGAGGCTCTGGCCAAATCCATATCAAACTGGCATCTGATTGGCGACAATAGCCGAATTCATATTAGAGACGGGAAACTCGTCTCAGACGGGAAACTCGTCTAATATGAATCCGGGCGCAGACGAGTTTCCCGTCCGAACTTTCCCGTCTAACTTACCCGTCTAAACAGACGGGAAAGTTAGACGGAAATCTCGTCTAGACGGGAAACTCGTCTTAAATTCGAATTTCCCCGTCCCTAAATTCATATTCAGACGGGCTTTCGCAGACGAGTTTCCCGTCCCTAATATGAATTCGGCTAATGAAGGTTATTGTTCTAATACCGGATATATTCTATTACCATGTTTTTATGGTATCCGGTTATGGATTTGGCCAGAGCCCGGCCCTCGTCGCAACGCGCGTACTGAAAGGCTTTGGGTACGAGAATGTTACCTATCAAGCAATCTCGTTCCCCGAGCATGCCCGTTCGCAGGTTAAGGGTGGGCATAGCTCTGGAGAAATCGAATTGATTCACGTTGAATTTCCAACGTGAGTTCTACGCATGCTCAGCAATTGTTGCAAAATATAAATAAAGTATTTAGAATTTCTCGTCGAAAATTTGATACTTTTTACACTGAAATCGGATTGAAAACAACTAAAAATTATTTTTCCGGAAAAAATTTTTCCGGCACTAGTCGGGCACAATCCGAAAAAGTCGGGCAAATTTCTTTCTGCCCCCCCCCCCCAATTTTTTGCTTCCCGTACGCCTATGCCTGCAGCTGCACCCAAGGTACAAAGATTGGAGAAAAACCCCCAAACATTTACCGTGGGTGCCAAAGGTGTGTTGGAACTTCACCTAGTTTTCTCACGTGCAAGTAAATTTTAAAATTTCGTTGTGTCACTTGTGTGCATTGAGGTTGTCAGGCATGCCTTACATAAAGTATTAAATTGGTTCATTCCATTTACAGCTGACCTAAAATATTCCGTGTTCACGCAAAACTTCCAAAATGTTTATAACAAAATATATTTCAACAACTTGAAAATATTTTTATACAAAAAATATGGTCATTCAACAAAGAGCAATCGTTGGCAACCTGAAGAAATTTCCTTCGGGAATTCAACAACTTTTTGCCCTTGGTAGCAACTTTCATTCTTGTCCACAGACAAATGGTCTATTTCGTCCCTTTGATTGCATGGACAATATCAATGGAGACCAAGACAGAAGTGACAGGAGCAATGCCAAAGGTGAAATTAAAACCCGACCGCTCAGTCAGACATATCCACAGTGGAAAGTTATGTGTGATGTTCAGAAACTACACAGTTTACATAAAAGAAAACGGTTTAAGGGTCGTATACTGTATATTTTACCCTTGGGAACTGTAGATGAGAAAGAAACAGTTGATAGTCTTATAAATGAATATAATCAAGAAAATGGACCACCTAACAACTGTTCGAACTTCCTTCATGTTGTCATGAAGTTTATGTCTTTATTCTTTTATGGCATGGAGGTTAAGCTTTTACCATTTCAAGATATCAACAGCCTTGGTTTTACAATGAGAGTTCATGGTAGGACTAACAGGAACCAGGTCTTAGTTACTGGTATGTATACAGTGTGGCCATAATTGAGGTAACCATATTAATGCACCTATCAATGTTTTCTTTTTGGGGGGGGGGGGGTGCGGGCAGCCCAGGGGAATTTTGACATTTTTTAAATTTTGCAGTCAAAATTCCCACTGTTGGGCAAGGAACGGCTGTCAAAATTCCCCATTCTAGGCCTAAGATAACAAGGCACACATATGTTTTCCAACACGAACATACAGTCTATACTGGTTTAAACTTGACAAAAATTGAGACACTGTGTATAAATACCTTTTTCGATGAAACTTGATCTTGCTTCTCCGCCATAACTTGTTACCAGGCCATTTAATGTCAAAACCGCACAAACTTTCAAGATGGCAGATGTCAAAATTTCCCAACTCTGGGAGTTGATGTGTGGTCAAATTCCCCTCACTGGGGCTTTACTAACAGGGCTGCAAATTACTGTCGGACATCGGACAATGTCCGACTAAATTTGGCAAATGTCCGAGCAAAAGTAATTTTGATCGGACATTGGTCCGATCGCAAAAAAAAATTGTCACATACATTTTTTGCTGTGACAAAATCCGATTGCAAATTCACTCAATTTGCATTTTGCAATGAGGCATTCTAGCACTTTACTTAACGTTGCGCCGGAATGGCTATACATACTTGTCTCGTGACTTATATATATCTTGTGACGTATACAGTATATGTCCGACCAAATTTAGTGATGTTGGTTTTTGTCCGACCAAATTCAAGTTATGTCCGACAAAAATTAAAAGTGATCGGACAAATGTCCTGTCAAGTCAAATATTTATTTGCAGCCCTGATAGTGTAGTCTAAGTCCCCTGGGTTGCCCGCACCTCCCCCCCCCCCTAAGGGGGAAAACGTTAATAGGTGCATAACATGGTGGCCAGGGCCTACCAGAGGGGGCCCCCAGTTAAAAGGGGGGCGCAAAATTTGCAAAAGGGGGGGCCCAAAAGGTGAAATTAAAAAAAATATTTGGAACATTTTTTATATATTTAAGTAATGTTAATGGTATTCTTAGACCTTAATTATACTGGTATTGATCGGAAAAAGTGTGTTTTACCTGTGATTTTACAGGTATTTGTCTGGAAAAATTTTTTGAACACCTTTTTTTTGGAAGCATTAAAAACAGCTATATAACCAAGGTTGCATGACTGCCATTCTCATCCTCATTTATCAAATTGTCCCAGCAAGCCAGGTGTCTGCCACAGAATAGCCTGGCCCCAACATTCTTATTAATTTAACCTTATGACATCATAAGTTCTGATCACAAGAATTTCCTCACACCTACACTTTCCCACCGACTGTGTAATCCAAATATCATTCTTCACCTTTACAATTTTGCTGATTTCACAATTTTCTGACTGGCTTGCAGTTATATGGTTTGCTCCACACACTACAGCCCTGCCTTCCATGCTCTGCCTTCCATGCTCTGCCTTCCATGCTCTCTTAGTGAATCCATTCTATCATCCTTTCTAGTCAATGACAATGTCTACACCATTTAATTCTTGCTTTTTAATTTTAAGATGTACTCGTAGTGATATTTCCTAGCTGTAACCATGACATTGTACCATTCTCATTTTTGTCATCCTTCCTTAGTGTCCACATTTCAGCTCCATGCATGCAGTATAACATCACTTGCCTTGCTTATACCAGTATGGTACATTTTCAATCTAATGTTCATATTTTTGTCACATAACACTGCTCACATCTTTCAGTTTCTTCTATTACATCTTTCAATTTCGTCCATGACATCTTCTGTTTTTTCTTTCCTGACAACCTGAATCCCTGCTAAGTGCTCCAGTTTTCAACTTGTTTAAGCTGCAGCTTACCTGATGCCTGTGTGCCGCTGTAGTATAATCAAGAATTCCGTCCTCTTTAATTGTTATGATCATGAACCGAATATCAACCGATCTCACTTGGTTTTCTACAAATATTTCCTATATTTATTGCCGAATTATGTAATATATTACAGTACCAATTATTGCCACTTTCCAATTAAGATATCCTTGATTACCTGAACAAAGTCAGACCTAATGATTCATTCTGTACAATTGGTTGGTCCTCGTTAGACTTGTATCCTTGCTCAGAATTAAATTTTGTTCTGGGTGAAGCCAGTTTTGATACTGGATGTGCTGTCATTAGCTTTGGTCATTACGCTGACATTGCTACAAAAGAAGGTGTTGGAAAGAATTCTGAAACTGTAGTACATGATGATTTACGAAACCTAAGTGGGACATCATGTACAAGTGTCGCTTCTTGTTTATCAAGTGATCAACACGATGAATATCCACGTTGGGACTGCACAAATCTTGATGATAAAGTTGTCTGGAGAGTACTCAAGGTATGACATTTTATTATCTGCAGCAAAACTTGTGTTTAGCATACATTACGTCCACCACGAGCTCACCGTAGTGGTCATGTAATTGGCTAACCTATATGTTTACATTCGTTACCTACCATTTTTGAAGAACCGGCACCGGCCCTACGTTACCTACATTTTTGAATAACTCACCCGCCCTACGTTAATTAAGCATTTAGTAAATTATATATTTAATTTATATATTCGAATGCCACGGAACATGTCGTGTTTGGTTTTAGTTTGAAATGTTTGCCACGACCAGCATATTGTGTGTACGCCATTTGACACTCATTGACAATAGTCAATACACCGCTGCGGCAATAAAACATAATACAACAATAGATAATCATTAAACGTTCAGGTACAACTGACCATACACATTGTATGAAGGCTGTATACTGTAAATGATTTCAGTAAAATATTTTATTGAATTTATAGGTGCTGACTCACGAAGTTTGCCATCTAGTGGGAATGCATCACTGTACGTTTTTTTCTTGTCTAATGAACGAAAGTAGTAATGTCTCTCAAGCTCAAAATCAACCACTGTTTCTTTGTCCAGTATGTTTGAGAAAACTACACAAGTTTCTGCAGTTTGCAATTGTGTCAAGATACAAAATGCTGAAAGATTTTCTGGAACTGCATTGTACTATTTTTGCAACACGACAATTGTCAGTTTCTTGTAATAACCAAACAGATACAACTGACTGTATCGATCATTCTAAACACATCAATGGGCTGGCTGCAGTACCCGAAGACAAGACATATGATACATATACCTTTCAGAAATTTAGAATTTCCTCAAATTGGCTTGACAGAGTTTTGATATTTATCGGTAATGCATAAAATGTTGAATTTTTGTATTTCACAATATATACATGTCCTAATAGCCAGTCGCACATACTACGATTTTAGTTGGCCGATATATGGTTTAGATTCATGTTAAAACCAGAAACAACCAATAATACAGCTAGTATATGATCTCATCAACTGGGCTTCTCTGTTTTGGTTTCATGCAATATATCATGCACCTATAATCCATAAATCGTTCGTGTAAAATCGTAGGCGTGCGCCCGACTTTTAGCAAACAAAAATATAAAATAATCTAGCCCTAACTTGAGGCTGAGAACAATTGCGTGAAATTGTTTTTTATACGTATACACAACCTATATATTCCCATGACCCATGTGTACTGTAGGTGTTGCTGACGACAAGGCCAAGGGGTCGGTTTTCCAAAAGGTTAACCCTGCAGGGTTATTAATTAACGTGAAATTCAAAGCATACTTCCTAGCACCTAATTGTTCATAAATTAACTTGGAAATATTTTTCAGAAATCTTGTCTGGATCATCAGAAGTTTTATTTTCTAAGGTTTTGAAATAAACATACGTACGGATAGACCGTACTTTTTAGGATCATTTCTATAGTACGTGTCCCGTCTTTCGGGCCGCTGTAATTGGCAATACAGTACTAATAGCTGTTGTGGTTTCCCAGCCAATGAATGCATGTATAACAGTATAAGTATGATGGCAAAGTAAATAAATAAGCATAAACCAAAGCAATGGGTTAAATTGAACCCACCGTTGAAACTACCGGACCAAGAAGGATTTTTAGAAACTTTATAAATCTTCTAAATGCGCCATCGTGCCGCCAATACAATCTGGTCAATCTGTTAATATACAGAGGGTCAGAAAAACCACTTTTCTTTTATGGTTAATACGTTTTCCCTTGGCCTTGTGAAATAAAGTATTCTATTCTATACTTCTCTAAGCATGCTAATTGCTAATCCTTTGACATGAAGTCGAGATCTAATGTCTGTCTCATATTACATCCTTCAAGAGTCTACCTTGGGTTAATAATATAAACAAGTGTTAAATATTTTCAACGGCAATATGCTGTGAATTTTAGCACATTTCAGTAGAATGAATACAATTCAAATAGGCAAGAAGAGAGATTTTCTCGAGAATTAATACGGCTCAGACGTACGGCACATATACAAGCAAAATCGTGTTGATGTTCGAGCTTTTATATTGAGTGCCAACTTAACAGTTGTTTAATCGATTATTATACGCTATTCTTGTTCGATATCCAAAGATGTTTCTTTACTTTCGACGTCTACGTTTCACTATTGGCCAGTAATGCTGACGTGATTTATACTTATGTCGATGAATAAGTTAGGAATATGGCTGAACAACAAAGAATATTTATGTGATGTAAATGAACACACAACGTGTGATGAAGTCATACAGCTTCTGATTAAACCTCCCGTGAATGAAATACCGCATTCCTTTGAGGTTAATGCCTGTGAATACAAACTTGACAAATTGTTTGCAAAGCAAAGTGACAGCTCAAATAACATCAGTAATGGTAGCATGGACAAGAGCAGACAGAGTCATATACCACGCAAGTCAAGACTAGATATAGTATATGATAGCAGGATACAAGAACTGTCTGAAAGGATTAGTCTGCTTGATTCAACAATCGAGATTTATGATAATACTGATTTTGAAGATGGTTTAACTGATGATGAAATAATCGAGAATCAAGTAACAAGAATGGGGATGCTTCTAAAGAAACAATCTATTACAATTAAAAGCCTTTCAAAGCGACAGAATACATGTTTACATACGGAGAAAATAGCAAAGGAAAAATTGCTTGTGGAGTTAGAGAAAAATTATAATCAAATGAGTGTGTTTGACGATCAACTGCAACAACTTCAATCAACACTTGACGTTCTAAACCAGAGATCGAATAAATATGAAATGAACGCCGAACAATATTCAAATATGAGAACTAAAATTCACGCCATTCCTTGCCGTTCTTGTTCACCCGAACTAACCAGAAATAATTTCACAACTGATTACGAAAATAATCATAGTAAAGACATGGTGAACTACACACCGTCTAAATTATCAGAACATGGGCCCTACACTGCTAATGAATGTCAGGCACTTGGACATGACATATATAGACAGCGGGATAACCTACACTTTGTTGAAGATATCAATGACAATCCAAGACCTTCTGATGTGGATATTATGGACAGTAATGAGAAGGATATCTTGACAAGAAAAGAGATTATAAGTTTAACATTTGGTCTTAAAGATCAGGAATCGTCTGTTCTAGTTTGACAACAAACCATGGTTTGGAATTTCGGCTGCGCATGCTTGCGAAATGCAAATGTATGGCGTAATACTGTAGAAGGAAATTCCGATCACATGCAGTTCACAATATCAGTTAGTTAGATTGTGCTAAAATATAGGTTATCAAATTACTTGGAATCTTGCTGCTCAAGTTTCTTTCAGATATGGGGGCGAAGGTGAATAAATTTTGGATTTTCCTGAAAAAAAACCCGGTTTGCATTTCAAACCCTATCTAAATTTCGGACCCCTATGGGTTATAGGAATGAGAATCCTCCCATAAATAATCAATATAGTAGTTTATGTAAAAATTAACAAAACAAGGAGAAATTTGTCGTTTCGAGAGAAGGCCCTTCGTCGGGCGAAGGGCCTTTGAAAGGACGTCGAATTTCTCCTTGTATATTTCAGGTATAGTTGCATCCCTACCAATTTTTCATTATTGGCACTACCTACACTGGCACAGACAGTTCGCGATTATGTAAAAATTGGCGACAATCGTGGTACGTATCACTGCCATGTTAGACATGTTACACTTTCAAAGGCAAGACATTCTCTGATACTACTAATCATCGTAATTTCTGTAGTGCCAGCAACGATTAACGTTCAGTTGGTAAATCAGTAGCTGCTTTTTTTCCGCGGAGGCCGAGGGGTTTCAGCGAATGACTCTCCTGACCTCTCCTAGCCTGCGTAGCAAGCAAATAAATTATTTTAAAAGCACACAAAGATATGTCATATATAGTGTCTTTAATTTGAAAGCTTTTTATAAATCCTCTCGTTTTCGCAGGGTGTATCATGTAACTTATAAGATTTCTCCAACAGCAAATATTAGGAAGTGGGTCCTGATGGTATAAAATGGGAACTGGGATTTGCCTACTTTTGAACTGGAAAAATGGGATTCGGTTTACCATACAGTCCATAGTAACGTTAGTTACGAGTTAAGTACATCAAAAAAAGGAATTAAGGAGCAAGTTTTGATTGAGAAAAAGGTCGTAAGGATCCTTTAGGATCCTCTACGAATTATCATATTATTATCATACTTCGGGAAGCTCAAGGTCGTTTCAAGCAAATTGTATCTGAAAAATCTCATTTTTGTCGTTTTACAGTTCTACATTTAATCAATAAAATAAAAACAATGGAGTTCTAATCTCATCAACCGAATTATTAATCTTAATCTTTTGACAATTTTTGTTTTTAATAACATTTAACAAAGTCATAACAAAGACAAAGTATCGAATCGTTTGGGCACCTGCCGACTTAATGTATGACACTATTACATAATACATGACCTTATATCCAATCATAGTATTTAATTACACCCAGTTGTTGCTATGGTGATATGTGTATCATTAACCACGTTTTGTTGTATGTAAAGTTTAACCCTTCGAAGAGCGAAGTGCAAGAGATTGGAATTTTCCAGCTGGCTGTTTTAAAAGCGCTGTAGTTTTCACGATGTCTGCTACAATGCTTTCTAGTCATTCTATGACACCGTTGGTTACTCAGAGATTAGAGAAAGATGCGTTAAATAATCTCACAGACCGTTTTGCAGCTTATTTATCGCGTGTGAGACAAATGAGAGAACAAAGTATTCACATGGATAATATCAATTTTGTCAACACTACAAAGATCTTGGAAGATGAAATACTTTCTCTGAAGACAATGTACGAGCGCCAATTAGAAGAATTGAGAAATCAATTGGAAGACACAGGACGAGAGAGAAGTTCCTATCAAATGATGTCAGCTAAAAATGCTGCTCAGTTGACAGACGTTAGTCAAAGGTTTGATATCCAAATTGTGTATCTTGATTTTATGATTTTAGGACAGCCTATAGACAATTTTGTTGTTCCAAGTAAGTTAGTATATTATGAACATGACATTACATTCGACACAGTCTTAATCAGTATAATCACTGTCGCACTAATATGTTTTTTCAGAGAACTAACCAATAGAAATAGCTTTGTTTTAGTCTTAGAGAGCTTCAAATATATATCAGTAGACAAGCAATTTTTGTCCGCCATGCCTCTATCCATTAAGAGGCTTTAATAACCAACAACAGAACATATAGTAGCCAAGATCAGATTGGGAGTTTACAGTAGCAAATAATTATAGCAACATGCATATATCTACATACTTTAATCTCAATGTTTCGCATTAATTCTATAATTACATAGCACAAGCTTATCCGTGGCCCTTATCTACCATGATTATACACTGGATCAAGTTAAATAATGTAGTCTATGACTATTTGCACATATTGTCATAGTCCATAGTATTTTGTTGCTCTGTTAAAAGTCTCGATTAACAGACGTGCATCCATGGCAACGGAAATTATATCAAGCTATGTTTATATAAAGTAAACTTTCATATCACAGATTGGCTACAGGTCAGACCACAAAATATTTAATATTCATTGGATACATTACATCAAAATAAACAGTTTAAATATAGCTGACTTTGGACAATAATTATAGCTAATTTATTACAAACAATGTGTATTATTTATATACAGTATAACTGCACATGCAAGCTTGAAAATAACACTCTAAATAGTGTGTTGGATTGTGTTTCGAACAAGACTAATACCAAAAAGATATGTTGAAAGGGGCCGAAGTTATATTCGGCGAAAGGTATGGCTTAGTGATGCATTGTTTACATTCTTCGAGTTTATCACACTGGCCTGTAGGCCAAGTGTATTAAATCCCTCTTTTTCTGTTTTCGACGAGAAATGGAGTTTGCGTTAGGTCATCGCAGGCTCAGGGTGCAACGTGCTCCAGTGACATATTCAGTTCAGTTTCAAAATGGCGGCTTTTCACTGAGTGATCTAATATATATTTCACACAGTTTCGTTGAATTTTCAAAGAATTGTGCCGGTTTCCTATGGATTTTACATTGTGTCGCACTCTGGCCTTTCTTGCGTGTTGAATTAGTGTGTTTTTCTTTGTGTAACGACTCGAAAACCCAAAAATTTGGACCCAGCGAATTTATACAATATAGTGGAATATAAACAAGGTTAATATAAGGTTTGACAGTTTGACTTTTTAATTAACAAGTATAAATATACGTTGTGCTCTTGTATTTATTTGCATAATTATAAATTTGCACCTAATTACATTAATTTGCGCCAAATTACTTTCTAATTCATCATATCTTACTATAAAATGTATGTTTTCGATTGATTCAGCGAGGTGGCGTTGCGTGCGGCGATGTGAAACGTGATACAGTTCGATTTGTTTTTGGAACAAGATCCAACTTCCCCTCCCCCCCACTTTTTTAATTCTCAAATTGTTTATTAGATGTTTACTGGTTGGGGTTAGAGAAGGGCTTTGGGTTGGGATCAGTTTATCTTAGTATAAATGGAAGAATCGTCTATGTCTATGAACTTTTTAGCACCTGAAAGTAGCCATATAACGGCATTAAAAATCAAGGACTATATAATTTCTTCGCTATTATTGGCCCGTCATTAATTACAGTTGGTAGTTGATGATCATAGTTACAGTGGGCCTGGCTTGTCAGGTTAAGTTGCGCGTAGCCGGAGGGTACGTCTGAGCCGGCGTCTTTGTATATTATGGTTGATAGTTGCTGATCATGATTGTATTTATTGGTTGTATTTATATGATCCAGTATCCCTATGATCCTGTATCCCTATCTACTTCTCTACTGCACATTACACCCAGTACCACGAAAGTTGCCATTTTCAGGCCAGTGTGAACGCCTGAGCAGGCGTCTTGTTGTATATAGTATGGTATGGTTAATTTACATTGTTCAAGTATGCCTAGTTTATAATTTATGGCTATTTTACATTGTTCGATTTTATAGAACTTTTCAAGCGGATTTTTTTGGTGGTACTTTCGTATTTCTACTGCAAATACTCGTGGAGTTCTGTAATATTTAAACTTCCTGTATGTTCTACACCAATTTATGCGACGCGAACATGCTATCTTACAACATAAGCACAATCACATTATACACATTTACTGCAGCATTTAATAACAGCTGTAAAAACGTAAATACTTAATACCGGAAAATAAAGGCACAGATAAATGACTTTCCTCCTGCTCATATTTTGAATATTGCATCCTTTCGCTATCCCCTAGGGATATTAGTGTGGGGGATACACAAAACACGGGGACACTCTTATCACTGTGACACGCCTAAATTAGAAATGGTGCCTTCAATATGCAGAGTAAGCGGCATATGTGATACTTCATTTAAAGTTATATCTAGAGGTTCGTCGTGATGGTCGAAAATTAATTATTTGAAGACTCCGTGCAGCTCCTACACCCCTGCGTGGAGAAATTAAGTTGAATGTAGACTTGATCCAGAGACTTGATCTGCATTCCATGCGTATCCACAAAAAAAAACGCTTCAGAGGGTGGTAAAGAGGGGCGGGTACTGGTCACGTTTCACAACTTTCACGGAAAAATAAAACGGTACGTCATTTCACCATTCACGAAGAAAGAAATATTCGATATGACGTTTCACGCAAAATAAGACGCTGATACTAGACGATTTGTTCGTTTTCAACATGATTAGTCGTTACTCATTTTATAATTTTTCTAAATTGGATGTAGGGAAGGCGGAGGAGAGCTCGCCAGGGCGCTGTAAAACACTGTGTTTTACAGCGCCCTGCCCTGGCTCAGTGGACACTAAAACATGATAATTATCCACTTTTTAAATCGCGCACCGTACCAAACGACTTAGCGACAGCCGTTTGCCATTTGACACTGTTGCGTATGAAAGTGGTATGCTCTTTTTAACCGAACTATATCTATGGATTTTTAGCATTTTAAAATTCCACTGATACCAGTATTACAGTACGATTGTTGCAATTATGCCAATTAGCCGCTAATTTTAAATATTTTTGACCTATGATTATGTAACTTGACTTTTCAGTCCGCGTTCGTGTACACTGCAAATGATTGCTACACAAGTGGGCTCTGACTAGTTTAGCAGTAATTATACTCCATCCCTACATCCTAGAAATATTAACTTATTCGCACTGTCAACAGCTATGCTATAGTTGAAGTTGGAGACAAGATGTGGAGAATGAGGAACACTTGCATGTCTTCTGTCTTAAAATGGTTTTGAATTATCTGTAATTCTAGACTCGCTGAAGAACGAAATCTTCGTAAAAAGACAGAAAATGAGCTTGCTGATGCGTACCGTAGTTTGGCAGAAAAAGAAGTTCAACTTCAGGAAGCCAGAGTGGTAACAACACAACAAATGAATTCACATGAAGACACAAAACGTGATCGACATAATGTCGCAAACAATTTAATGCAAACACAACATGATTTAGAGAACGAGAGTGCAGTACGAGCTAACTTCGAAGCAACTGCCCAAAATTTGAGAGATAAACTTAAGTTTGATGCAGAAGTACATCAGAAGGTAGGAACTCCTTATCACAGCATGCTGGTTATACTGACTGTAAAATTTCTTGCTTGGTAAACTTGGTAAAAGTGATGTTACTCTGAGTGTAAATCCACACCGGGCAAGCTTGAAAAATATGCCAGGCCACGGTGGGAATCGAACCTACGACCTTTGGATGTTTTTATCGGATGAAATAACTATAATAACTGAATTATAGTAAATTACGAAAAGCGATGGGAAAAAATAAATATAGTTTTGGATTTGTTTTGTGGTATCTCAATAATAGACCATGCTTTACCTTCTTGTAGACTTAACTGTACTACAAATCATTTTATTTTATCGTTGATGTAATATATTATGTAATATATATTATGTAATAATAATAACATGAAGAGATTACGCAGTTCTGATTGGCTAAGAGTAGTGCAATTTTATCTAAATACAGTGCCAAGAAAAGAAATTCAGTGCCAATTCTGGCGTTTGAAAATTTGTATAAGTTTTTGCTATAACTATTTCTTTTTAATCCGAGCCACTCAAATATTTACGCTGACTACGAAAGCAACTTGAACTATTAATGGTTTCATTCGTATATAGGTGAAATTAAATACTGAGGCAGACGAGTTATAAAATATTTACCTTTTCCTTATTGATGATTCTCTTCATTTTTCAGGAAATACAAGATTACCGATATCGTCTGGCCGAGTTGGAACGAGCTTTGCTCCTGGCGGATGAAAGATTGCATGAACACAATATTGTTGATGAGAATCTTTCAGCCATGTTAGCACAACTGAAACTTCATTCTGATGAGCAGCTGAGAAGATATAAACATGAATCGGAGTATTCCTATCAATCACATGTACGTTGCATTATATTAAATTGGATAATAGCCGAGAATAGCCAAATTCTAGTGACGCCTCTCCTTTGCACTCAAAGTACCCTAGAACCATAAAATAAAATAAATGTATAAAGGCTGCATGCAAGAGCCTCTATAGCTCTAATTTCTCATTATAAATTACAGATGACTCAAATGCAAACGCAGTTGGACAATGAATCAAGAAATCTCACTGAGGTGGTTGAAGAAAATATTAAACTTAAAGCAGCTTTAGAACAAATGAATACAAAATATATTGGTTTAGAATCAAAGGTGAGAATTAAGGCTTGACTAGCAGGCAAGGTATTGGAACCATGCATGGGGGATTTTTTCAGATCCGTGCTTCTTCCAGCTACCCCCCCCACACACACACCCACGCTTTCTTAGTTTCGTACGGGCAATTTATTTATGTAATGATAGGGGAACAATTTGGAATTGATCTTTGATGACTTTAATGTCTGATCGAAGCCGGACGATGTTTTTCAGTGGTCAATGTACAAGAATCACCTTTATTGAGTGACATTTAACAACATTTCGCTGTTTGACAGCATTTAGGGCTAACATGCACATTTTGTGTTTGGTGGAACACCAAATAAATAACTGATAATGAATCACTCTATAGTGTCAAACGTTGGATGGTCAAAATCGAGGTTTAATACAAGATCTTGAAATGGAACGTCAACAATCTTCAAACACAATCAAAAATCTTGAAGCGAAGTTAAGAGAAGTTCAGCAAGCATTAATGGCAAAGATAAGAGAGTTGGGTCTAGCTTACAGTATGCATACTCCGATTGATCTTGAACTGGGCTCACTTACTGCTTTACTAGAAGCAGAGGAAAAAAGGTTAGTTAGTAAACAACCCTTGAAAACCCTCCCCATTTTTAAAGTATACATGCAGCTTAAACGTACACATCAGGAATATTATAGTGGATTAAGTTTGAAACGAATCGTATAGTAATTAGTAAACGACAGTAATTACACATGCTGAAATTGATCATAATGATTCCAATAGGAATTTAATAATGATTTAAGTCAACAAGCAAAACTCCTATTAAAAGTATATTGACAAAATTGCAGTTTGAACAACTTCTGCCCGATTTATTTTGGATTTTGTACTCTAAATTACTATATGTATGCGATAAAAGTTAATGCACTGCGCATGATCGTGAAACTTTCTCTCTATTTTCACGTCATTTTTAACAGATTGCATGTGAGTAATCATTCTGTTACGTCATCCTTGTGAACTTTACCTTTACCAGATGTTTGAGTAATGCACTTTCCCAACAGTAAATGCCATGATTGTTTTCGTCTTTTCATAGACTTGCGTTGTCTCTATCCAGCAACGTTCCTCTGACGTCATACCGTTCGACAATTTTACCTTCGTCTCTAACAGCTCCTAAACCTGCCGTTACCAGTACTTTGACGAGAAATGCTACTAGTCTCCCAAACGTTCACGCGGCCAAACAGACCAAAGTAAAACAAAAACTGCGACCAAAGACATCTCCAGGTATATTTATATAACTATATATAGACGGTACGCCTGTAAATTATGGACATCGAGAAATTCCTTGCATTTGAACTAATTAACAATGAACATCAAGCGCCAAGTGAAAATATCTATTTTTGCCACCCTAAATTGATTTCATCAGTTGAATTCCTTGTGTTTGATTATTTCAGACGTTGCTTGTTCGCGCTATCCATGCATTTTGTATGACGAGCACAAGATGTTTAGGATTAGATCTAAGCTAGCCTCCTCCGCCGGCATCTTCGAACTCTAACCCATTCGCAGGCTATGACCCATAGAGATGCCTGCGAAGGAGGTTAGTTCTAATCTGTTGTTCAACGTTATTAATATTCAACAATTATTCGCCGAAGGCGAGATGATTATCGGTGAATAAAAACCGAGACGATGTCGAGGTTTTTATTCACGATAATCACCGAGCCTGATGTGAATAATTGTTTTAGTATCGGTGATTTTTTGGAAAAAAAAAAAATACACATTTCTTCGTCATTTAATCACTCAGTGCATTTAATTGACAAAACGGCTTCGGCCGCCATTTCGAGAATCGCTTAGGTGATTATTGCGTTATAATCACCTCAACGGCAACCAATCAGCGTGGAGAATTTTCAATAATCACCTATGTTATTAACTTATTATACTAAGTTTGCTTACTGAACTAGTGATAGTTGAACAGTGTTTTAGCTTCATTGTTGTTATGATTTGAAACACTAGCTAATTCCTCTCTCCTCCGCAGAGGCTTTAGTTTTCCTAGGACATTTCACTACACTTTACATGGCGGATCTTGGATTACGCTCGTGTTCCAAGATCCGCCATGTAAAGTGTAGTGAAATGTCCTAGGAAAACTAAAGCCTCTGCGGAGGAGAGAGAGCTAATTCAATAATGTGAACAACAATTTTATAGTCACTATTAGATGCAGTGTATTATTGTTGAAGATGGTTGATATAACATTGTTTATATCTGCAACAACCAAGAAAAAATAATTTTTCCTAATTTCATTTATTATATTTTAGGCAACTTTTCGTCCGCTACAGCTCCCCTTGCTCGACCAATCACTACATCACTTCCGTTGTCATCCAGTATGTCTTATATTCCAAACTATGTTGACTACTACTCGCCAACCTCCAGGTAAGAGACATGTAAACAACACGTGAAAAATTAATGGTTGCAACAGCTATGATGTTTAGGCGATCCGAATATTTTCAAGCATGTAGTAAGCGAAACAATGATGGAAATATAAAATTAATTTAGAATATCATCGCATTCTTTTTCGGCTGCATGCACTGTTCTAGACTTGCCACAAGTCGACCATGGGGGAGGGGGAGGGCGCGGAGGAGGGAGCGCGCGACCCGAGTGACGAAGTCGCACCGAAATAATAAAGCAATTGTTGCATGGACTTGCAATGCTAGCGCAGCTATAACAATCTATACAATTTTCCTCGGGTGAAGGGCTTTGCTCTTAATTCAATCCTTTAACCTTTTTATCTGAAATTAATATAAATGTTTCGCAATAAAATGTGCACAATTTGCACTAAGCTGCAAGTTGATCAAAACTTGACTATAGTGCTGCATTCCTGGAAGGATTAGTTAAAGAGACTTATATCTCTGTTTATTTTCTTTCTTGAGGTCGTCATTCGTGAGAGGTGTTACATATCGTCCTGCTCGTATTCGACGAATCCATCCACGAACCCTCACTTCTTCTTTGAAATAAACTGCACAGAAATAAACTGCACAGAGTCTGACAGTCTGTACAGATATTTATATATGTTAATTATATCGTTATCTTACTAAGTGCACATTTCTACATAAATTTTGTAAATAACAACAATCGCAAATTAAACAATTATTAAGTTATTATTTAATCAGTGAAATCTTCTCTGTCGTAGCGAAGAAGTCTTTGTTTTTGCTCAATTTAAGATTTTTCTTCGTTATAAATTAAAATGCTTTACATATACATGGCGAGGTACTGAAGAAATCGAGAGACAAACTTACAATGTTTAATCGCCTGATCAGCCTGATATTATTTTCATCATTTAATGTCAGTTTAGTTGTTTCTAAAGATTGATTAACGTGGAGAAAGCTGAAAAGTATTTTTAATGAAGAAAAATCTTAAATGAAACTAAAATATTATATATAACTAACTAAGCATATATATATAAACAGTATAAAAGCAGTATATATGAATTCTCTAAAATTAAAAGCAACTTTATTGTAATGTAGAAAGTAATGATAAACTAATAATACTGAATATATATACTTAAAAACATTTTTTAAATTGCATCTGAAATGCATGTGTACTGTATAAATGTAGAAAAGCTGTTTTTGTTTCAAAATAGGATTAAAGATGTAAAGCCTTTCACCTGAGATGTCATAACGTAACAGCGGATATGAGCATCGTTGTATTAAATAAAAGTAAAGTTGTAAGCAATTTGTTTACACCTGTTGACTTCAATAAGTGAATAATAAGAGCTCAAATTATATTGCTTCACTTATAAGCCTATAAGGTTGATATATGAATCCACATACCAGTATTAGCATGCAAGAAAGAGAATTCAAACTATATGAAAAATATGACATGCGCATTTAGGCCTAGCAATCTATATAGCTCCCAGCCTCGTACCCAGGCGCAAATAACGTACTAAAAAACAGCAACACTACAGTTTTGTTGCTAATTTTTAGTACGTTATTTGCGCCTGGGTACGAGGCTGTATAGCTCCTGTTTTGTATTAGCCCCTCCCATATACATATACCATCATGATGTTTTACGCCGTGGTGATTAACTCTATTACTCTAATTGGTACAATTGCAGTGTTTTTATGTTAACTGGAAAAATTATGTCACAAATGGAAAGTCGGAGGCAAATTAAACCGAAAAATTCTAAAATACACTACTCACGCCCACTCAATGAGTGGAAGTTCAATCTGAGCTTCTCTCGTATGTCATTGCTGTTTTTGAATAGCTGGAGGGTTAGTGCCGTACCTTACTATGCTACTACTCACCATCCAGCTATTCATAAATAGCATTGACACTCAAGAGAAGCTCAGATTGAACCTTGAGTGTGAGTGAGCTTTTAGAATATGGGCGTCAGACTCGCACACAAATAATCTAACGTTGTCAAAGCTCCCGTGCATCTATGACGCGATATGCAAAAATTAATTCCTGACATCGCAAAATACAACAAAGTCCATTATATATAAAAAAGCACGAAGAAAGGGTGAAAAATATTCAAAATGGCTATCCAGTGTTGAACACCCTTTTTTCGGCGTTGTCAAATGCAGTACACGCTTCCGGAAAGTGCGTCACCTTGGCTATAGACAGTGGCGCCGCCAGCCCGATAATCGGGGCGGCGAATATTCATATCTTCGTGTTCTGCATTATTAATTTCTTTTGAAATCGATTGTTTTTATGGTCTGTGAACACGAATATATGAATAGTCGCCCCCGCCAATTATCAAGCTGGCAGCGCCACTGGCTATAGAGCTTCGTTTTCGTGATTTAGACATTAGGCTTTAACCAATGGCTTTAACTAATCCACGCACACGAAAACGAGGCTTTATAGCTCCAACGTGACGTACTTTCCTGAAGGGTGTATTCTGTTGACTCGTTCTAAATTTTTGTAAATGTAGGCAGCAAAAATTTTTTATCATGTAAGAAAACAATTGAAGGCATAATTATGGTGAGTGGAGCGAATAAATGAGACTAGACGTGCTACAAGTCCACCTCAGAATTTTCCCCAAGCTCTTAACGAGCGGGTAAAGTTGAGGGCGTTGCGTGAAGTAAAAGTGACGTCATTTGAAGTGGACTTTGCTAAAGTCTAGGATGTGACTAAACTTTCGTCTTTCGAATATTCTATAGTCACACTGGTCACGTGAAAATCCTGGAAGTCAATCCATCTGGAAAATATGTTCGTCTCTTTAACAGTTCTACATTTCAAGTAAGTAAGCGTACCAAAGTAAATATTTTGTGTCCCACTTGAGGATATTGCTGGAGTCTAGTCTGACTGTGGCATTGTTGTCATGCAGAGCTCAAACCATATGAAACCTAGGGAAAGCCGAAAGTTGGCTATCAACAAATGCCTTGCGTATGAATAAATTAATGATTTCTCTAGATCAATTACAATATTAAGTACGGTTTGAGTTAATATTAGATCTACAGTGAGTGTTAAAATTTTCCCATGGCTGTAAGGAAAATTGCCGAATATGTAAGTATCTTGTAACGACTAAAGGCCTAATTCCACGACGAGCGAAATGCGAAAAATTTCGCGCGAAAACACTTGTGCGAAAATTTTCTCTCGTGATTTTCACAGTAGAGAAAAAATTCGCTAAAACACAAGCATTTGATTGGCTTCGCTATTTTGTCATCCAAAACACAAGCATTTGATTGGCTTCGCTATTTCCATTTCGCAACGGAGTAGAAACGAATTCAACTACCTGGCGAAGAAAAATATTTCGCAGAAAAACACTCCAAAATCATGTTGCGCATGTATTCAAGCTTTTCGCGCGAAATGTTTCGCATTTCGCTCGTCGTGGAATTAGGCCTTAACGGAAAACAGATTATAGCAGTCACAAAACTTACAATGTCAGATATTTTCAATTGAGACTATACATACATGTATTACGTAAAACAATGGTGTCAATTCTTGGTGTCAATGTCAGTTCATTTTGAACTTCATTTTTCTTGTGACACTATAGGATGACGAGATTGGTGGCTATATGATTCAACAGAATATTTCTGGGAGTCCAGTGACTGTCTTCAGATTTCCACCACGAACCAAACTAAAAGCAAATTCACATGTCACGGTAAGCTCTGGTATTATATACTAACTTATTGACAGAAATAATATACTGCCTGTACTTCCTTGAAAACCAATTATTCTGTTCTTACATCTCAAATGTGTGCGTCCAGAGAAGTGATATCTACAGTCAATAGACTGTCGTGATTGTATCAAGAGCCTCCACAGACAAGGGATTTGTAGTCAAAAACTATTTCATGCCTTTAATTGTCGGAACTAAAATGTGTTGTCTCTTATAATTGCGGTGAAATACTGTCCTAGTTAATAGATTTATTTGGAGAACAGATACGTTTACAGGAATTCAATAATATGCACTAAGTCTCTTTTTTCACTGTCTGCAAACGTGATATGCATGATAACAAATAGTATGTCGACAAGTGAAACCTATAATCTGTGGAGGCTCTTGCTATCTTGTTAGTTCTTCGTTAATGTTATTGGAATAAAAGCAAAAAAAAATTAAAACACTCTGCATGAGCAGAAGCCAAGACATTTGAGACAACTTTGTGATGCAGTTGTTTAAACATGCAAAACTATTGGTGGACAACTGAATTATCCAACATCCCTTTCATGGCGTTGGTTCCCAAGCAAGACTCAACGACACGCTTGTTCAGATAACTCAACGACACGCTTGTTCAGATAACTATATAACTATATTATTGTAAAATTAGCTTTCGATCTCCAGTGGCGGCGCCAGGGGGGGGGCAAGG